>ML281605.1:0-178393 GCA_005239495.1 Nicotiana undulata
ATGGTTGGCTAGCCTAGTTCCACGATAGGCGCCATCACGACCTGTTAGGATTAGGGGTCGTGATAGTATGATGTTTTTAGACTTGCGTGCATGTTTGGTTTAGATCCCCGAGGGCTCGGGTGAGTTTCGGGTAGGCTACAGAGTGTTTAGACTTAGAAAAATTTTACTCAGCTGATATCTTGTTTGTGAGATCAAGATTCGCATTTGCGAAGTCCTGGGCCAGCCTCAGATCTCGCAAATTCGAAATTTCTGGCCGCAATAGCGTGACACCTATATGTCGCAAATGCGACAATTTCATCGCATTTGCGATGGTATCCAAAATTCGAAGGGTTCGCAAATGCGTACCCCTGATCGCAAATGCGAGATCCGAAACCTGTTAAAACAGATTCTTGACGGGTTTTTCACCTCTTTTTCAATTTTCTCAAACCCAATACCTCCATAGGCGATTTTTCAAAGACCCAAACATCTCAAAATCATTGGTAAGTGATCTCTAACTAATTCCTTTCAATCCTTAACATCCTTTAACAAGCTTTCAACCTAGAATCTGGAGTTTTCATGGTGAAAATTGGGATTTTCGGGTTGAACTTAGGAATTTCAAAACTTGGGGATTTAGACCTCGAATTGAGGTCGGATTCCAAACCACTTGTATATCCGGTCTCGAGGGAGAATGGGTAAACGGGTTTTGGTACGAACCTCAAGTTTAGACCAAGCGGGCCCGGGGTTGATTTTTGTATTTTGATAAGAGAACATAGGAAATCCATAGTTTTTCATTAAAGTTGATTCCTTTAAGAAATATTTGATGATATTGAACAAATTGTGATTAGATTCGAGCGGGTTAGAAGCAAATTCTAAAGGCTTGTGCTAGAGCAGTGATTTTCTTGTGACATCGAGGTAAGTGATTGGTTTAACCTTGACTTGAGCGAATAGGAATCCCCAACTTAAATGCTATGTGAATTTGCATGTGTGTGGTGTATAGGTGAGGTGACGAGTACCTATGCACCACCAATTTATTTGTTGAACATGATCCCTTCCCTGTTTCCAATTTAATTGATCCCTAGCTTAATTGCTTTATAATCATTGATATCTACGTATCTACTTGATTTCGTCAACTTGTTGTTAAATATTGTTTCAAGTATTTTGAAAGTGTTAGTTATTCCCGTGGTTTCATTGTGGAACATAAAGATTGAGCTGGTTGACAGTGATTTACTATATATTTAGGTTGGTTTCATTGTGAAATGATAATTGATGAAGTTTATAAGTTGTACATCTTTCTGTTTACAATTGTTGAGACAAAGATATTGTGAAAGACTTTGACCTGAATTGTGAAAACTTTTATAAATAAAGTAATGTGATTGTCTGGTGGGAGCGAGTTGCACGCCGCAACAAGGAGTGATAAAGGTGGGATCGGGTTGCACACCGCAATAGGATAAATAAGGGCGATATATATAGGGAGGAGCAAAAAGGGTGGATAAGTGGGAGCGGGTTGCGCGCCGCAACAAGGAGCAATAAGGGAGGATATTTATGTTTTACTAATTTTAAACACAAAAATTAGGAAAACTTTTTATTTTGCTCTACTGTTTCTCATATTTTTCACTTACGATTATTTGAAAGTGAAATTTTGAAATTTGGAAACTTATGTGAGAATTGGTTATAGCTGAGACCTGGAAAAGGTGGCTGAGTTATTTTATTTGTTGCTACATATTATTGTTTTGTTTAGTTTAGAATTTCCTTCATGCCTTATTATACATTGTTCATAGTTTATATTATAAAACCCCTGCCGTAGTCTCGTCACAAGTTCGTCGAGGTTAGGCTCGGCACTTACTCAGTAGATGGAGTCGGTTGTACTGATACTACACTCTGCACTCTTTGTGCAGATTCAGGTAGCAGCCAGAGTTAGGAGATAGTAGTGGCTGACATCATCTACACGGAGACACGAGGTAGATCTGCTGGCGTCCGCAGATTCCTGGAGTCTTCCCTTAATATTTAGATTGTTGTTTTACTTCTTTCAAAATGGCTACATATTTCTTTCAGCCCAACTATTTGTAGTATTCTTAGTAGTTCCTGAATTGTGACACCAGACCGTTGGTAGTTATATATTTAGTATTAGCTCGTGGTTCGTTTTATTATTTCGAATAATATTCATGAAGTCATTTAGTGGAAAGTATTAGATTTCCTTTTTGTTTTAAATTTTTCTATTGTGTTGTAGTAATCTTTTAAAAGAAAATGGTTACTTAAGTTCTAACATTGGCTTGCCTAGGAAGTGTGGTGTTAGGCGCCATCACGATCCCGAGGGTTGGTAATTTGGGTCGTGACAAGTTGGTATTAGAGCACTAGGTTTCCTAGGTATCTTAATTCACGAACAAGCTTAATAGAGTCTGAAAGATCGGTACGGAGACGTCTTTACTTATCCCTCAAGAACTATGAAGTTAGGAACAATTTCACTTCTATTCTACTCTATCGTGCGGTTCTTGTTATCTCCAATACTGATAGAACTCTTCTATCCTCTGGCAAATGGAGAGAATACGTGATTTTCTCCCGCAGACCGGCAATCAGGTCCTCCCGCAGCAATAGCCCTAATAGGGACAGAGGTCGAGGTCGTGTCAGAGGCCGAGGCAGGGGAAGGATTCAAATTTGGTTTTAGTTGACTTTGGTCAACATTTTGAGTAAACGGACCTGGATCTGTGTTTCGACGATCCTGGGAGGTCTGTAGTAAAATATGGGACTTGGGCGTATGCCCAGACTTGAATTCCGAGGTCCCCAACCTTAGAAATCAAAAATTATTTTGTTGGTTATTACAAGAAATAGAGAAATGAAATAATATGTGAAATTGTTAGTATCGGGCCCGTATTTTGGTTTCGAAGCCCGAAAAATGTTTGTTATGATACCTAAGTCATATCTGTGAAATTTGATGAGAATCAGAGTTGATTTGACGTGATTCGGACGTCCGGTGGAAACGTTAGGAATTTGAGTGTTCTTGAGAAAATCTTGAGTTTTGAGGTTAAATTCGTAGTTTTTTATGTTATTTTGATGATTTGATCGTACAAGCAAGTCCGTATGATGTTTTTAGACTTGCGTGCATGATTAGTTTTGAGCCCCGGGGGCTCGGGTGAGTTTCAGGTAGACTACGGAGTGTTTAGACTTAGACAAATTTTACTCAGCTGATATCTGGTGTGGCAAGCCTCTGATCTCGCATTTGAGAAGTCCTGGGCCAGCCTCAGATCTCGCAAATGCGAGATTTTTGGCCACAATTGCGAGACATCTATATGTTGCAAAAGCGACAATTTCATCGCATTTGCGATGGTAGACAAAATTCGAAGGGTTCGCAAGTGCGAACCCCTGATCGCAAATGCGAGATCCGCAACTTGATAAAACAGATTTTAGACGGGTTTTTCACCTCTTTCCAATTCTCTCAAACCCTAAACTTCCATAGGTGATTTTCCAAAGACCCAAACTTCTCAAAATCATTGGTAAGTGATCTCTAACTAATTCCTTTCAATCCTTAACAAATTTTAACAAGATTTCAACCTAGAATCTAGATTTTTCATGGTGAAAATTGGGATTTTTGGGTAGAACTTAGGAAATTCAATACTTGGGGATTTAGACCTCGAATTGAGGTCGAATTCAAAACCAATTGTATATCCGGGCTGGGGGAGCATGGGTAAACTGGTTTTGGTCCAAACCTCGAGTTTATACCAAGCGGCTCGGGGTCGATTTTAGGAAAACCATAGTTTTTCATTAAAGTTGATTCTTTTAAGAAATAATTGATGATATTGAACCAATTATGATTAGATTCGAGTGGGTTAGAGGCAAATTCTAAAGGAAAAGTTGTGCTAGGGCAGTGATTTTATTGTGACATCGAGGTAAGTGTTTGGTTTAACCTTGACTTGAGGGAATAGGAATCCCCAACTTAAATGCTATGTGAATTTGCATGTGTGTGGTGTATTGTTGAGGTGACGAGTACCTATGCACCACCAATTTATTTGTTGAACATGATCCCTTCCCCGCTTCCAATTTAATTGATCCCTGCTTAATTGTTTTATGATCATTGATGTCTACGTGTCTACTTGATTTCGTCAACTTGTTGTTAAATATTGTTTCAAGTATTTTGGAAGTTTTGGTTGTTCACGTGGTTTCATTGTGGCACATAAAGATTGATCTAGTTGAAAGTGTTTCACTATATATTCCGGTTGGTTTCATTGTGAAATGATAATTGATGAAGTTTATGAGTCGTACATCTTTCTGTTTACAATTGTTGAGACAAAAATATTGTGAATGGCTTTGACCTGAATTGTGAATTTTTTTATAAATAAAGTAATGTGATTGTCTGGTGGGATCGGGTTGCACGCCGCACCAGAAGAAATAAGGGTGATATATATAGGGAGGAGCAAAAAGGGTGGATAGGTGGGAGCGGGTTGCGTGCCGCAACAAGGAGCAATAAGGGAGGATATTTATGTTTTACTGATTTTAAACACAAAGAGTTGGAAAAGTTATTGTTTTGCTATACTGTTTCTCATATTTTGCACTTACGATTATTTGAAAGTGAAATTTTAAATTTGGAAACTTATGTTAGAATTGGTTGTAGCTGAGACCTGGAGAAGGTGGCTAGGTTATTTTATTTGTTGCTACAGATTATTGTTTTGTTTTGTTTAGAATTTCCTTCTTGCCTTATTATACATTGTTCACATGTTATATTATAAATGCCCCCCTTGTAGCCTTGTCACTACTTCGTCGAGGTTAGGCTTGGCACTTACTCAGTACATAGGGTCGGTTGTACTGATACTACACTCTGCACTTTTTGTGCAGATTCAGGTACCAGCCAGAGTTAGGAGATAGTAGTAGCTGACATCATTCCTGGAGACACGAGGTAGATCTGATGGTGTCTGTAGATTCCTGGAGTCTTCCCTTAATATTTAGATTGTTGTTTTACTTCTTTCAAAACGGATACATATTTCTTTCAGCCCAATTATTTGTAGTATTCTTAGTAGTTCGTGAATTGTGACACCAGACCCTGGGTAGTTATATATTTAGTATTAGCTCCTGGTTCGTTTTATTATTTCGAATATTATTCATGAAGTCATTTAGTGGAAAGTATTAGATTTCCTTTTTGTTTTAAATTTTTCTATTGTGTTAGAGTAAACTTTTAAAAGAAAATTGTTAATTAAGTTCTAATATTGGCTTGCCTAGCAAGTGTGGTGTTAAGCGCCATCAGGATCCCGAGGGTTAGGAGACCACTCCTCAGGTTCAGACCCCAACAGCTAATCCGGTGGGGTAATTCAACCTGTTGGTGCAGCGTCGCTCGTTGATGGGGAAGCTTTGTCCACCGATGCTTTGTGGAGGTTAAACAGGTTTATCAAGCTTTTTCATGTTCATTGCAGTTGTGCTACTTGAGAGGATCCTCGAGAATATCTCGATAGTTGTCATGAGGTTCTACGGAACATGGGTAATTTTGAGACCAATGGGGTCGACTTCTGTTATGCCCCGCATTAATTTATTACGATGATGTTTCGCCCCGCAGTATTTTATTACGATGATGTTACGCCTCGCGGTATTTTATTACGATGATGTTATGCCCCGCGGTGTTTTATTACGATGATGTTAGGCCTCGCAGTATTATATTACAATGATATTACGCTCTGCACTATTAAATTACGACAATGTTACACCATGTAGTATTGTATGTTGGATTTGTCGTAAGATAATTGACATCAGTTCAAGGACAATATTATTGGGAAATTATAAGCATTATGCTATTTCAAACAAGTGATGAGTAAATTCGTGAAAGTGAGAGGGTAAGTGTATACGGTTAAAATCTCGAATAATGATTTCACATTTATGATGGACGATTCACGCGAAATTCGGAGTATGGCCCGAAGCCCGACCTCGGACGCTCCTACGATTCAACCTAGGGGGACATGGGTCCGAAACCACCGTAGGAAACAACATAAAGATCGAGACAGGCAGCCCTGCAACGAAGTACGATTCCGTACTTGGGCGTTAACTAGCTGAATCACTCGATATATTTTGTAATTAATGCTTATGTACTATGCTGAGACTCCCCCTCTTATAAAAAGGGAGTCCTCATCACTTTGTAGGAGAACAACAATACATTGAATACAAGGCACAAGAACATTCTCTCCTCTAATAACATCCTCTATTCCTCTTTATTAGCTCAGTTTACTTGTATTTATTGCTTTCTTTTACCTGTTCTTCATTTATTGCCCATCATTGATCATAAATAGCACATCTCAAGGTCCGCAAGCTCGTTATAGCTCCATCGACCGTTCGACCTAGGCTCGAGCCTCGGTCCCAAGGACCCTCGAGCTCGGCATCGAGCCTTCGACTTAAGGCATTCTGGTTTACTTTCCTTTAGCTTTTTGATCGTTTTCTCACTTTTTCACCCAAACACATCTAGCTGTAATCTTTCAATAACCGGTATTAAGATAAATCACATATTTTTAGAATCATATAACTAAATATAATTGTAGTTACCATTTTCACGATAAACAGTTTGGCGCCCACTGTGGGGCTTAAAATAATAGTGATTATTTTAGTGTTGGTTCGTTGAAAACCGCAAGTTATCTTTTTACACCTTTTCCTATCCAAAGAATCTTTAATTTCAGGTCAAAATGATCAACTCAGCGAGCGCGTACGAAAGTAGCGGCTTTGAGGGGTTTGGGAGGATCGATGTGTGCATCCCGAATGCCGGCGCACCGCCACCGGACCTTAGAGTCATAGCGGAACTGACCCCCGAGAGAACAGACTCAAGCAACGGCCGGCGCAACGACATCAGCCTTCACACCAGCTGGAACGCGCATCAAAAAGACCCGCAGGAGGAGCGAGATGCCACCATTCAGGAGAATGGGGAAAACAACCTTCAAATGATCTTCGAAATACCACCGGCACATCAAGCAGCGATCACTCGGCTACAGAGCCGTCAGAGAACTTCGAGATCACCAACAACAACCCCCCGAATCCGGCCAATATCGGAAATGGCAGGAAGCGAGGGACCGATGACCGACCTTGTCGTCAGGATACTTGGAGACCTCTCTAGAAAAATAGAGTTAAGGCTCCTAGAAAGAAAGTCGGAGCCACGGAAAGGGCGGTATCGACCTTACGAATAAAATCAAAAAAGCATCGCAAGGGCCAACGATCCCCGAGTCAGCTCTGAAATAGTCCGAAGCAAGGTAGTAGACAAAGCTAGGCCCAATAAGGGCTTGAAGCCGATAGGGATGCTCCACTCAAACCGGTACAACTCCGGGTGCAATGTTTCGAGCATCGTGTCAGCCATGGGTAAAATCAGGGATACTAGATGGCCAAAGCCCGTATCGGCAGACCCCTCTCAGAGGGACCCCAACCTAATATGTGAGTTTCACGGTACTCACGGTCATCGAACCGAGGATTACAGGCATCTTCTGAAAGAAGCAGCCCGGTTATCTAGCAAAGGATACCTGCGAGTATTTTCTTGCGGTCGAGTCGGGGATCTCCCCCTGGAAAAAGTAGTAGCCCAAAGGGACGAATCAAGGAAGCCCCATCACTCCATACATATGATTGTCGGGGAAAACAACGCCCCACAAGGGCCTGTGATTAAGCGGGCGAAAATGTCAGTCACGACTGCAGGACAGATTCGGAGATGCACGCCCGGTGACATCCTCATATTCGGTGACGGGGATCCCGATACCTCACCTCACCCGCATAATGATGCGCTGGTAATTTCGTTTCTTTTGAATAATGTTAAAATTAAACGCGTTCTTATGGATCCAAGTAGTTCCGCCAACGTCATCAGCGCAGGAGTAGTGGAGCGACTTGGGATGCTCGGTCGAGTCACACCTACTTCGATAACTCTCAATGGATTTAATATGGCTGGCAAAACAACGAAAGGGGAGATCGCCCTCGAAGGGGACATGAGATACAACGCGCTACTTGGGAGGCCATGGATACATAACATGAGGGCGGTACCATCAACTTTCCATCAAATGGTTAAGTTTCCGACGGAGAACAATGTAAAAATCGTATGTGGAGAGCAACGGGTGGCCAGGGAAATGTTCGTTATTCACAACGATCTGTCGGTGCCATCCCCCCCCCCCCCCCCAACCTCAGAGGAACCAGAGGGGGAGATGGCCCCCGAAGATGGCGGTGAAGACTTCCTCACCCCCCTACCCCTCCCCCTACCCCGCACTTTCGTCGCCCCCGAAGAATAAGACACGACCAAATCAATGGTTGAAGAATTAGAACATGCGGTCCTGGCCGGGAAACCTACGGATCTAAAGGTATAGCTGGGAACGGGGTTAACCCCCGAACTCAGGAAATATTTCATTCAATTTCTCACCAATAATATCGATTGTTTCTCTTGGTCCCATTTAGAGGGATTCCGCCCAAGATAACCACCCATCGGCTAAGCGTGGACCTCAGATTCAAGCCAGTGAAACAGAAGAGGAGGCCTCAGTCTGAAGTAAAGCATGCGTTCATCAAGGTCGAGGTAACAAAACTCCTCAAAATCGGCTATATCAGGGAAGTAAAATACCCTGATTGGCTGGCTAATGTGATGGTAGTACCCAAGAAGGGAAACAAATTAAGAATGTGTGTAGATAATAAGGACTTGAACAGTGCATGCCCTAAAGATTTGTTCCCACTGCCTAACCTCGATCGCTCGATCGATGCAATGGACGGGCACGAGAAACTTACCTTTCTCGATGCCTACTCGGGGTATAACCAGATCCAAATAAACCTTGAAGATAGGGAAAATACTTCGTTCATCACGAAGTATGGGACGTAATGCTACAATATCATGCCCTTCGGGCTGAAAAACGTCGGGGCCACATACCAGTGGTTGGTTAATAAGATGTTCGAAAGCCAAATAGGCAAGTCCATGGAAGTATATATTGATGATATGTTGGTCAAGTATGTTCACGCGGAGGACCATCTAACCCATTTGCAGGAAACGTTCGATATCCTCAAAAGCTACAACATGAAACTCAACCCCGAGAAATGTGCTTCCAGGGTAGGATCAGGGAAGTTTCTGGGTTTCATGGTATCGAACAGAGGAATAGAGATCAATCCCGACAAAATCAAATCCATTGAGGAGATTACGTTGGTTAACAGCATTAAAAGGTTTACAGCGGCTCACCGGGCGCATAGCGGCCTTGGGACAGTTTATATCGAGGTCCTCAGATAAGAGTCATCACTTTTTCTCCCTGCTCAGAAAGAAAAACAATTTCAAATGGACCCCTGAATGCCAAAATACCCTGGAAGAATTGAAGCGATAATTATCGAGTCCACCCTTGTTGCATACTCTAAAGGAGGGCGAGACACTATATCTTTACATGGTTGTATCGGAGGTAGTAGTGAGCGGTGTGCTGGTCCGAGAAGAGCAAGGTACGAAATGCCCTGTCTATTATGTGAGTCGGACTCCAGGCGATGCCGAAACCAGGTATCCTCTTCTGGAAAAATTGTCCCTTGCATTAATTAGCGCGTCTCAAAAATTGAAACCTTATTTTCAATGTCACCACATATGTGTCCTGACAACGTACCCGCTTCGAAACATATTACACAGACCGGAGTTGTCGGGTCGATTAGCCAAATGGGCCATCGAACTCGGGGGATACGACGTTGAGTATCAGCCTCGGACGGCCATCAAATCCCAGATCTTGGCGGATTTCATGGCCGACTTCGCGCCCACTCTGGTGTCCGAAGTAGAGAAAGAATTGTTATTAAAAATGGGCACATCCTCTGGGGTGTGGACCCTGTTCACTGACGGTTCTTCCAACGTGAAAGGGTTCGGGCTCGGTATAGTCCTAAAGCCGCCTACAGGCGGCGTAATTAGGTAGTCCATAAAAACTGCAAAATTAACTAACAATGAAGCTGAGTATGAGGCTGTGATTGCAGGTCTCGAATTAGCCAAAAGCCTTGGAGCCGAATGCATCGAGGCCAAGTGCGATTCTCTCCTAGTAGTTAACTAGGTGAACGGTAGCTTTGAGGTCCGGGAAGATAGGATACAAAGGTACCTCGACAAAACTCTGATCACACTGCATCGCTTCAAGGAATGGACCTTAAACCATATACCGCGAGAGTAGAACGGTGAGGTCGACGCCCTCGCAAACCTAGGGTTGTCTGTCGAAGAAGACGATGTACTTCCCGGAGCTATAGTCCAGTTAACTAGGTCGATAAGCGAAGACGGCTGAGCCGAGATCAACTCCAGCAGCCTGACTTGAGATTGGAGAAACAAATACATAAGCTACCTAAAGGACGGAAAACCGCATGTGTATCCGAAGGAGTCAAAGGCCTTACGGACCAAGGCAGCCAGGTTCTCGCTCGACGAGAATAAAACCCTCTACAAAAGAACTTTCGACGATCCTTTGGCGGTATTCCTAGGACAAGGTGACACAGATTACGTGCTTTGGGAGGTCCACGAGGGCTCTTGTGGGAACGACTCCGGTGCTGAATCCTTAGTCTGAAAGGTGATAAGAGGGGCTATTACTGGGACAGTATGGAAAAAGACGCCACAGAGTTTGTCCGTAAGTGCAACAGTTGTCAAAGGTTCGCGCCCATGATCTATCAGCCCGGCGAACAACTACATTCGGTCTTGTCACCTTGGACGTTCATGAAATCGTGGATGGATATCGTCGGACCATTACCGACCGCACCAGGTAAAGCCAGATTTATCCTATTTATGACTGACTATTTCTCTAAATGGGTGGAGGCACATTCTTTCGAGAAGATAAGAGAAAAAGAAGTCATCAACTTCATATGGGACCACATCCTATGCTGGTTCGGGATCCCTTCCGAAATAACCTGCGATAACGGAAATCAGTTCAAAGGGGGTAAAGTAACACAGTTCCTCGAGGACCACAAAATCAAAAGAATCTTATCAATGCCCTAACACCCATGCGCCAATGGTCAGGCCGAATCCACAAACAAAACCATCATTCAAAACACGAAGAAGAAGTTGGAAAATGCAAAGGGCGGATGGAGAAAGATTTTGCCCGAAGTTCTGCGGGCGTATCGAACCACTCCCAAGACAAGTACAGGGGAGACGCCATTCTCTCTGGTGTATGGATATGAAGCTCTAATACCACTCGAGGTAGGGGAACCAAACGCCATATTACAACATTCCACGGAGGATTCGAACAACGAGGCAATGATTGTGAACCTCGAATTACTCGATGAGAAACGAGAAGCTTCACAGGTTCGGATGGACGCATAAAAGCAAAGGATTGACAGATACTATAACAGGAGAACGAACCTCCGATACTTTGGAGACGGGGACTTAGTCCTAAGAAAGGTTAGTTTGAACACGCGGAACCCTAACGAGGGAAAGTTAGGTCCTAGCTGGGAAGGACCGTACCGTGTCCTGGGGGTGGTCGGCAAAGGATCATACAGGCTCGGCACCCTGGAAGGCGAGCAACTCCCAAGCGATGGAAAACTCCCAAACATTCCACAGCTACAAAGGGTTCCTGGATCGACTGACAAGTTGCAGTCTTTTCCTTCGATCGAGTTTTGCTCCCGAAAAAAGGGTTTTTACCGACAAGTGTTTTAATGAGGCAACACTTATGCGTCAATCAGAAAGAACTTGCACCGACATCGGAGGCCTTTCCCTAAAAGCAAAATCTGACCACTGGAGGACGCTTCCCCGAAAGAGGGGTGCCCCCGCGAAACAGGTCGGAACAAGCCAAATAGAGTTTTTTGCAAGAAAATAATGTAGCAGGTCAAACGGTCAAAAGAGTCGTACCCGCATAAGGGGATCTAACCTTTGATGGCAAAGACATATGTGCTTGTATCAAATAATGAACTGAATGTTCTATCAAAGCATTTTGTGAGCTCAAGAAACGATTATCACTAGCATTTAAATTATCAAGATCCGAGAGGGTAACCTCGGATGTGTTAAAAACTATAAGTCCTACGGGCATGATTAAAATCCCAAGCGAGAGTATCTGAGTAACAAGAAACGGTCCCGACTTCAAACCAAGGCTATATATTCGAACTTGTAAGACCCCTAAAAAGGCATACCCTTGAATATAGATGCCGAGGATACGATACCCGGGACTAAGGGCTATGGTTGAATAAGACGACTACAATCGATAGGCTTCGGCCTAACAACAACAAGAGATTCGGGGACGCCCGACTATCGCCTTAAAACTAAATCCTTCGAAATCATTTCGGAAAGAACCGATTAAATCATGCTACCTTTAGTGCAAGCAAGAGCTTTGAACATTTTTCATGTCATCTCTCAGAAAAGAGTTTCGAACATTTTCATGTCATCTCGTAAGAAAGAGTCTTTCCGGTTCATCGTAACGGCTTATTATCGAGGCCCCTTTGGGCCGTCAAAGAGTCAGATGAACACAAGAAAACTCTGAGTAAATCGCTAAGGGGTGAAACAATACAGCCATACCAAAAGTCATGTAAGTGCCATTAAGCCAGCGCGAAAAGCCTACGGGTTAACCCAAAATTGAAGGGCCGATAGAATCGAATCGTAATCCGGCTCGGGGACTGAGCCCGGAAAGGTTAATCAAAAGTCTCCTAAGTACCATGAAGCCAGCACAGAAAAGCCTACAGGCTAACCCAAAACCTGAAGGGACGATGGACTCGAGTCGTAATCCGACTCGGGGACTGAGCCTAGAAAGGTTAATCAAAAGTCGCCTAAGATCCTTGAAGCCCGCGCAAAAGGACCCAGGCTAACCCAAAATCTGAGGGATGGATGATTCGAGTCCTAACCCGGATCGGGGACTGAGCCCAAAATGATTGACTGAAAGTCGCCTGAAAACTTTCAAAACAGCCTACGGGCTGATCAGAGAACTCGGAGGACGAATGAGCTCGTATTATGACTCAGTTCAAAGAACAAGACCTAGCTAAAAATGCATAAACCTTCGGGCTAACCATAAAAGGCTTGCGGGTCGTTGAGAGAACACGTAAGTCCCATGCATAAAAATTCCCAAGGGGACAACACATAAGGATATGAGATGCCGGCAAGGGTCGATCCCGGACCGTCACGAAATCGTTAAGCCAAGGCAAGTACCCAAAATGTTCGCCCCAGGGAACAGACCTCAGGACATTAGCCCTCATGGGCAAAGCAATGGACATAAAGTGCGACCTGTGCTCGGACTCAGCACCTGTTTTAGTTTAAAACAAGTTCCACGTTCAAATAACAACGTGCAAATCTTGGGGCTGCCCGTGTCCCCGAAGTCCATACAGATGCCCAGTTGCAAAGCCCAAAGGTTATATCAGGCCCAGTCATACCCCCATTCAAAAAAGCCTTAGTACCATACCTATTTCTTGATCTCGGATGAGCAACGGCTCGATCCTTTATGGCCAAAATGGATACCCACTCAAAGTCCACCCTCGGGATTCTCCGAGGTGCCTAAGGCAAGGAGGAATTTTTTATTCAATGATCGTCGCGAGACCGTCTCTGGTACAGAGAGACCAAGGCCTGACCCCCATCTAAAGAAAAGCAACCCCAGCTCCGGCGAATGGTTAGGAGCCCTAGCAGACCTAATATCGGTCGAAATAAAACCCAATTTTTTGGACCGATCACAAACGCAGGTTCATACAAATGAAAAGAACAAGTTCCAACATCAGATCAAGAGAAAGAGAGAATTTTTTATGTTGATAGAAGATGTCTACAAGACCCACAAAGGGAACTCTATACAAAAGGCATAAAACAAAAGCCTAATCTACACATAGGAGCTTATCTTCCGGGGCATATCCTCGAAGCCCCCCTCGAGGGGCCACTAGTCAGCGTCTTCAGGCTCCCTACCGGCAACAGGCGAGTGACAATATTCCTCCGCCTTCTATAAACCTCCGCTTTTGGTAGGCTCGATGGCGCCACTATTGGGAAGACGCTTCATAAGATATCGGACTGGTATACGACGCAGAGGTTGGTGGATATTTCCTTCTCGCCTCTCAGGAAGCAAAGAAGGAAAAAGTGCCACGTCCGGCCGAAGTAAGTAAGATGAGCAGCAGTATAGATACTTCACGCCCCCCGGCATGGGGGACATTCAATGCTTCTCTCATGCCCCTTCGAACTGACAACAGCAGAACCAGCAACAACAACGACCCAATATAACCCTGATTAATGGGGGAGGGCTTCGAAAAGGAAGCTATGGCTAGGGTCGAAGGGCCAGCACTGAATGATTTTGCAAACATGGGCTTACACCATGAAAGCAGCGAAATAGAAGCGAATGTGAGAAAAGAAGAAGATTGGAGTTTACTGAAGTAAGGTTGAATGGAATTCAAGATCAGATAACCCCAAATTTATAGAAGGTTGGTATGCAATCAATGCTTCTAGGAAAACCAACAGGCAGGGCAATTATCATCCTTTTTTTGAAAAAGAAATAGCTAATCAATCAATGCTCCTAGGGAGGCGGTCCGACGAGACATTTCGAAGCGCACGGGAAGCGTGCATCATGAGCATCCCATCATCACGAAAGGTCCTGAAAGGATTCACGTCAAATTCATTTCTTATCATTTCATTATAAGAAATGCGAGGACTATCTGTATACGGTTAAAATCTGAAAGGATTATTTCACATTTATGATGGTCGATTCACGCGAAATTCGGAGTATGGCCCCAAAGCCTAACCTCGGACGCTCCTACGATTTGACCTAGGGGGACATGGGTCCGAAACCACCGTAGGAAATAACATAGAGATCGAGACAGGGAGCCCCGCAACGAGGTACGATTCCGTACTTGGGCATTAACTAGCTGAATCAATCGAGATCTTTTATAATTAATGCTTATGTACTATGCTGAGACACTCCCTCTTATAAAATGAGAGTCCTCATCACTTTGTAGGAGAACAACAATACATTGAATACAAGGCACAAGAACATTCTCTCCTCTAATATCAAACATCCTATATTCCTCTTTATTAGCTCATTTTACTTGTATTTATTAATTTATTTCACGTGTTCTTCATTTATTGCCCATCATTGATCATAAATAGCACATCTCAAGATCCGCAAGCTCATTATAGCTCCATCGACCGTTTGACCTAGGCCCGAGCCTCGGTCCCAGGGAACCCCGAGCTCGGCATCGAGCCTTCGACTAAAGGCATTCTGGTTTGCTTTCCTTTAGCTTTTTGATCGTTTTTCTCACTGTTTCACCCCAACACATCTAGCTGTAATCTTTCAATAACCGGTATTAAGGTAAATTACATATTTTTAGAACCACATAACTAAATATAATTGTAGTTACCATTTTCACGGTAAACAGTAAGCAAATCGAAGAAAATGAGTTTCGCCGAAGTTTGACATTTTGGGATAAACTATGGCCCGAGCTAAAATACCCGGTATTTATGAACTAGTACCATACAAGGTACCACATAACCATGATAGTAAGGTGTATAAAGTGTATTAAATGTGAATAGTATATTAAGTAATTAGAGACAATTCTTAATTATGTGGGTAATTTGTTAATTATCGGGTAACGAAATATTACCTAATTAACTAATGAGTTTGGGATAAGATTAAAACCCCACCCCACCCCACCCCACCCCACGTAGCAGCCATATGAGAATTAATTAAAATGACTCTTAGAGTCATTATATTATGTGGCTAGAAATGGGGATGTGTTGTTTGGGAAATTCTTAAAATGTGAGCCATTCCATTTATTAAAGAATATCATGTCATAATGACCTATATACTAATGAGACTTTCAACCATGCACATTACTTATCAAATGTTTCTGTTTCAAGTCATCAACTTGGAAGTGCTCTCTTATTTTCCGATTCTTCTTCATGAGGAAACCTTGAGTGTCAGTTGAAGCAGTATATGGACTGCATATCGACATGAAAAAGTTAAGAGTTCATCCTAGTTGGGCTGGTTCATGATGTTTGTAGTTTGGCCCAGAAGCTCAGGTGCAATTTTGTCAAGAACATCATATGAATTTTTTCCTACTTCGGGTATGTTAAGGTCATCCCTTCTTTCTTTTTGGCATGATCCAAATTATACAGAAGAAACGAGCAAACGCACGGTTTCCATAAATTACTCTATTCATAGAAATACTAGGGGTATCTATATTCTTGATTCCCCATGTGAATTATTATTATCTTATGTTCATGGATCTCAGAAAAATACGTATTTGATAAAGTTTATCCGAAAGGCATATTGAGTTTTATGGCATTCCGAGAAAATCTTATTAACGTATTTCTTATGCATTTTATGCACTTATATATGTACATTGACCCATGACTCAGACGGTGTTATATACGCGTATATATGTATATATATGTATATGGGATATGGGAAAAGGTTACGGCGTTATATACGCACCACCACCTGATCAGCTGGTATACGTTGATGATTTGCCCACAGTGGCCGAGATGATATGATGGGATGCCCTCAGAGGCTTGATGATGTTATGTACGTACAGACATATGCATTACATGACATTTATACACATATGCATGACACTGTAATTATTTCATGATTTACAGAGTTATACAGACTTACAGGTTGAGTCATTTACTCTATATTTCTTCCATGTCTGTTATGTACTTATTCATGTGCCTTACATACTCGGTACATTTTTCGTACTAAATTCCTTTTTGCCTAGGGATGCTGCATTTCATGCCCACAGTTCCCAATAGACAGGTCGAGATCCCTCCAAGTAAGCTATCAGCTCAGCGAAAGATGTTAGTACGCTCCATTTGCTTCGGATTTGCTTGTTTGGTTAGTACGATTTAGACGTGTGATGTTTGGTATGGGGGGACTCTGTTCTGACCTTTATGACAGTTATGTATTCTTAGAGGCTTGTAGACATATGTCGTGTACGTGAAAGATTGTACGGCCTTGTCGGCCTATGTTTTGAGTTTATAAGTAATCATGTTGGCCTATTAGGCCCGTATGTCACATGTATATGATGATGTAATAAGAAAGATACGTTACGTTGGTACACAGTTCAGTAAGGTACCGGGTGCCCGTCGCGACCCATCAGTTTGGGTCGTGATAACTTTGTCGTTTTTGAGATGACTAGTTCCGCCAAGAAATGTTGGAGGGATTTTTGGTTGACTAGACCAGTTGGGTCACCTGCTTTGACTTGGGATCAGTTTTCACATCTCTTTTTGAAGAAGTTTTTTCCTGTTACTGCTAGAGAGGAGAATCGTCGTCAGTTTGAGTGACTTCATTAGGGCGACATGAATGTCACCCAGTATGAGAATCGCTTTGTAGATTTGGCTAGACATGCTATTCTTTTGTTGCCCACACACACACACACACACAGAAGAGAGAGAGAGAGAGAGAGAGAGAGAGAGAGAGAGAGAGAGAGAGAGAGAGAGAGAGAGAGAGAGAGAGAGAGAGAAAGAGAGTCAGAGGATTTATTGAGGGCCTTGCTCAACCCATAAGGTTAGATATAGCCAAAGAGACGGGGACCAAGATTTCTTTTCAGGATGCGGCCAATGTGGCCAGGAGAGTTGAGACGGTTCTCGGGATGAGAGGTTAGGGGTCAGACAAGAGACCTCGTCATTCCGCTGGATTAAGTGGTGCATCATCTGGAGGTGGGGTGTCATTTAGCAAAGGCTAGTCTTCCAGGCCATTTCATTCAGCACTTCAGGCTTCACATGGTACTTTAGGTGGTCGTGGTTCTTATATGCCTCCTTCTGCTCAACCAGTCTATAGTACATCATCAGCTCCAATCATAGCACCACCTCTGTAGAGTTATTATCGAGGTCAGCCAGCTCGTCATGGTCAGTATCTATATCAAGAGGGATGTTTTGAGTGTGGTGAATATTGGCATATTCGGAGAGCTTGTCTGAGATTTTCAGGTGATCAGCTTCAGTACCATGGTTCCCGTGTTATAGTTCCAGCACCACCTGCCCATCCAGCTAGGGGTAGGGGTCAAGTAGCTAGAGGTAGGGGCCATATTGTTTGAGGTGGAGGCCAACCCGCTAGAGGTGTAGGTCCGCCTAACAGAGGTCCCCCCAAAGACATAGTTCAGGGTGGTGGAGCCCAGCCATGAATGTATGCATTCCCATCTAGACCCGAGGCAGAGTCCTCTGATGTTGTTATTACTTGTATCATTTCAGTTTGCAATAGAAATACCTCAGTATTGTTTGATCCGGGGTCTACTTATTCTTTTGTGTCATCATATTTTGCCTCGTATTTCGGTGTGCCTTGTGATTACTTGAGTGTTCCTGTTTATGTGTCTACGCTGCTGGGGGATGCTATTGTGGTAGATCGTGTGTATCATTCGTACGTAGTATTCATTGAGGGTCTTGAAACTAGTGTAGACCTTTTGCTTCTTGACATGGTTGATTTTGATGTTATATTGGCCATGGATTGGTTGTCACCTTATTATGCCATCTTGGACAGTCACGCCAAGCCAGTTACATTAGCCTTGCTAGATTTACCTCGATTAGAGTGGAAAAGGACTCCTGGTCATTCTCCTAGCAAAGTGATTTCTTATGCCAAGGCTCGTCGCATGGTTCAAAATGGGTGTTTGGCTTATTTGGCTCATATTCTTGATTCTGAGGCTGAAGTTTCTTCTATAGATACAGTGCCTATTGTTCGCGAGTTTCCCGAGGTGTTTCCTGCGGGCCTGTCGGGGACGCCACCCGACAGGGATATTGAGTTTTGTATTGATGTGGCTCCAAGCACTCACCTCATTTCTATTCCTCCATACCGGATGGCCCCACCATAATTGAAAGAATTGAAAGAGCAGTACCAAGACTTGCTTGATAAGGTTTTATTAGACCTAGTGTCTCGCCCTAGGGTGCACCGGTTTTGTTTGTGAAGAAGAAGGATGGGTCGATGAGGATGTGTATAAATTATCGGCAGTTGAACAAGGTTACTGTCAAGAATAAATATCCATTGTCGAAAATTGATAATTTATTTGATCATCTTCAGGGTGCCAGTGTGTTTTTGAAAATTGATCTAAGATCTAGTTTGCATCAGTTGAAGATTAGGGCGTCTGATGTTCCTAAGACAGCCTTTCAGATGAGGTATGGGCACTATGAATTCCTGGTAATGTCATTTGGCTTGACTAATGCCCCAGCAGCCTTTATGGACTTGATGAATCGGGTTTTCAACTCTCATCTAGATTCTTTCGTAAATGTATTCATTGATGATATTCTGATATACTCCTGCAGCCGAGAGGATCATGAACATCACCTCCGTATAGCGCTCCAGACTTTGAGGGGTAATCAGTTGTATGCAAAGTTTTCAAAATGTGAGTTCTGGTTGGATTCAGTAGCACTCTTGGGTCATATCGTATCAGCAGAGGGTATTCAGATAGATCCTAAGAAGATAGAGGTAGTCAAGAACTGGCCTAGACCCACTACAGCTACGGAAATCAGAAGCTTCTTGGGTTTGGCGGGTTACTACCACCATTTTGTGGAGGGGTTTTCATCTATATCAACCCCAATGACCAAATTGACTCAGAAAGGTGCCCCATTTAAATGGTCGAATGAGTGCGAGGCAAACTTTCAGAAGGTCAAGACAGCCTTGACTTCAGCACCGGTGTTGGTACTATTATCAAGGTCGAGATCCTTCACGGTTTATTGTGATGCTTCCTGTGTTGGACTTGGAGCAGTATTGATGCAGGATGGCAGGGTGATTGCATATGTGTCTCGACAGTTGAAATTTCATGAGAAGAATTATCATGTCCATGAATTAGAGTTGGCAGCCATTGTTCATGCACTAAATATTTGGAGGCACTATCTTTACAGTGTGCCGTGTGAGATTTTTACGGACCATCGCAGTCTTCAGTACTTATTCAAGCAAAAGGAGCTTAATTTGAGACAGAGGAGATGGTTGGAGTTATTGAAAGATTATGATGTCACTATATTATATCATCCAAGGAAGGCCAATGTAGTGGCCGATGCATTGAGTAGGAAGTCAGTGAGTATGGGCAGCCTTGAATTTATTCCAATCGGTGAGAGACCATTGGCTTTAGACATTCAGACTTTGGCTAATCAGTTTGTAAGGTTGGATATTTATCCCAGCAGTGTTCTAGCTTGTACAGTCGCTCGGTCTTCTTTATTTGAGCATATCAGAGACCGGCAGGATGATGACCCGAATTTGATGGTCCTTAGGGACACAGTTCGGCACGGTGGTGCCAAGAATGTTACAGTTGGAAATGACGGTGTATTGAGGATGTAGGGTCGTATATGTGTACCTAATGTTGATGGCCTTCGTCAGATGATCCTTGAGGAGGCTCATAGTTCTAAGTATTCTATTCACCCGAGTGCAGCCAAAATGTACCAGGACCTGCGACCGCACTATTTGTGGAGAAGGATGAAAAAGGACATTGTTGCTTATGTGGCTCGTTGTTTGAATTGTCAACAGGTAAATTATGAACATCAGAGACCTGGTGGTTTACTTCAGCAGATAGAGATTCCTGAGTGGAAGTGGGAGCGTATCACTATGGACTTCGTTGTTGGACTCCCACGGACTCAGAGAAAATTTGACGCAGTTTGGGTTATTATGGATAGGCTTACTAAATCAGCACATTTCATTCCAGTGTCAAGTACTTATACTTCGGAGAGGTTGGTAGAGATATATATTGGAGAGATTGTTCGCCTTCATGGTGTGCCTGTGTCTATCATTTATGATCGGGGTACGCATTTTACCTCGCACTTTTGGAGGGCAGTTCAACGTGATTTGGGTACACGGGTTGAGTTGAGCACAACATTCCATCCTCAGATAGACAGGCAGTCCGAACGTACTATTAAGATCTAGGAGGATATGCTTCGTGCCTGTTTTATTGATTTTGGAGGTTCTTGGGATCAATTTTTGCCGTTAGTGGAGTTTGCCTACAATAATAGCTACCAGTCGAGCATTTAGATAGCTCCCTATGAGTCATTATATGGTAGACGGTGTATATCGCCGGTTGGATGGTTTGAGCCGGGAGAGGCTCGATTATTGGGTACAGAATTAGTTTAGGAGGCCTTAGACAAGGTCAATATTATATAGGATCGACTTCGTGCAGCCCAGTATAGGAAAAGAGTTATGTAGATCGTAAGGTTCGAGATGTGGCATTCATGGTTGGAGAGAGAGTATTACTTCGGGTATCACTCATGAACGGTGTTATGAGATTTGGGAAGAAGGGTAAGTTAAGCCCTAGGTACATCGGGCCATTTGAGATTCTTGATAGAGTGGGGGAGGTAGCTTATAGACTTGTGTTGCCTCCAGGGTTATCCTTAGTTCATTTGGTATTCCATGTGTCTATGATCCGGAAATATCATGGTGACTCGTCCCACGTGTTAGATTTAAGTTCTGTCCAATTGGACAAAGATTTGACTTATGAGGAGGAGCCAGTGGCTATTTTAGATCGGCAAGTTCGAAAATTGAGGTCAAAGAGTTATCCTTCAATTTGAGTGTAGTGGAAAGGTCAGCCCGTTGAGGCAGCTACTTGGGACCGAGTCGGACATGCAGAGTAGATATCCCCACTAGTTTGCCAATTCAGGTAATTTTCTATGTCCATTCGAGGACGAACATTTGTTTTAGAGGTTGAGATTGTGAATTAGACTCCATTATAGGCTTATTAGCCTTAAAAGACTAATTTTAATCACCTCGATTTGCTGCACAGTCCGGGCGTGAAACCGGAAAGCCTTTATGTGAAAATATGAGAAATAAAAATATTTAGAGTTAAATTTGGTTTTAGTTGAATTTGGTCAACATTTTGAGTAAACGGACCCGAATCTATATTCCGACGATCCCGAGAGGTCCGCAGTAAAATATGGGACGGGCGTATGCCCGAAATTGAATTGCAAGGTCCCTAGCTTTAGAAAATAATTTTTAGAGAAAATTGTTTTGCTTGTTAATACAAGAAATAAAGAAATGAAATTATATGTGAAATTTTTAGTAGCGGGCTCGTATTTTGGTTCCGGATCCCGGAACAAGTTTGTTATAGTATTTAAGTCTTATCTGTGAAATTTGATGAGAATCGGAGTTGATTTGACGTGATTCGGACGTCCGGTGGAAAAGTTAGGAATTTGAGTGTTCTTGAGAAAATCTTGAGTTTTGAGGTTAAATTTGTAGTTTTTGATGTTATTTTGATGATTTGATCGCACGAGCAAGTCCGTATGATATTTTTAGATTTGCGTGCATGTTTGGTTTGGAGCCCTGAGGGCTCGGGTGAGTTTCGGGTAGGCTACGGAATGTTTAGACTTAGAAAAAATTTGCTCAGCTGATATCTGGTGTGGCAGGCCTCTAATCTCGCATTTGCGAGATCAGGCTTCGCATTTGCGAAGTCCTGGGTCAGCCTCAGATCTCGCAAATGCGAGATTTCTAGCCGCAATTGCGAGACACCTATATGTCGCAAATGCGACAATTTTGCGATGGTAGCCAAAATTTGAAGGGTTCGCAAATGTGAACCCCTGATCACAAATGTGAGATCCGCAACATGTTAAAACAGATTTTAGATGGGTTTTTCACCTCTTTTCAATTCTCTCAAACCCTAAACCTTCATAGGCGATTTTTCAAAAACCCAAACTTCTCCAAATCATTGGTAAGTGATCTCTAACTAATTCCTTTCAATCCTTAACAACTTTTAACAAGTTTTCAACCTAGAATCTAGAGTTTTCATGGTGAAAATTGGGATTTTTGGGTAGAACTTAGGAATTTCAAAACTTGGGGATTTACACCTCGAATTGAGATCGAATTCGAAAACCAATTGTATATCCGGGCTCGGGGGAGAATGGGTAAGCGGGTTTTGGTCCGAACCTCGAGTTTATACCAAGTGGGCCTGGGGTCGATTTCTGTATTTTGATAAGAAAACATAGGAGAACCATAGTTTTTCATTAAAGTTGATTCCTTTCGGAAATAATATATGATATTGAACCAATTGTGATTAGATTCGAGCGAGTTAGAGGCAAATTCAAAAGGAAATGTTGTGCTAGAGCAGTGATTTTCTAGTGACATCGAGGTAAGTGTTTGGTTTAACCTTGACTTGAGGGAATAAGAATTCCCAACTTAATAAAATGCTATGTGAATTTGCATGTGTTTGGTGTATAGGTTTGGTGACGAACCTATGCACCACCAATTTATTTGTTGAACATGATCCCTTCCCCCTTTCCAATTTAATTGATCCCTGGCTTAATTATTTTATGATCATTGATGTCTCTGTGTCTACTTGATTTCATCATCTTGTTGTTAAATATTGTTTCAAGTATTTTGGAAGTGTTGGATGTTCCCGTGGTTTCATTATGGTACATAAAGATTGAGTTGGTTGATAGTGTTTTACTATATATTTCGGTTGGTTTCATTGTGAAATGATAATTGATGAAATTTATGAGTCGTACATCTTTCTGTTTACAATTATTGAGACAAAAATATTGTGAAAGGATTTGACCTAAATTGTAAAAAAAAATTATAAATAAAGTAATGTGATTGTCTGGTGGGAGCGGGTTGCACACCGCAACAAGGAGTGATAAAGGTAGGATCAGGTTGCACGCCGCAACAGGAGAAATAATGGTGATATATATAGGGAGGAGAAAAAATGGTGGACAGGTGGGAGCGGGTTGCGCGACGCAACAAGGAGAAATAAGGGAGGATATTTATGTTTTACTGATTTTAAACACAAAGATTTGGAAAACTTACTGTTTTACTCTACTGTTTCTCATATTTTGCACTTACGGTAATTTTTTAGTGAAATTTGGAAATTTGAAAACTTATGTGAGAATTGGTTATAGCTGAGACCTTGAAAAGGTGGCTGAGTTATTTTATTTGTTGCTACATATTATTATTTTGATTAGTTTAGAATTTCTTTTTTGCCTTATTATACATTGTTCACAGGTTATATTATAAGTGTCCCGACGTAGCCTCGTCACTACTTCGTCGAGGTTAGGCTCAGCAGTTACTCAGTACATGGGATCGGTTGTATTGATACTACACTCTGCATTTTTTGTGCAGATTCAGGTACCGGCCAGAGTTAGGAGATAGTAGTAGCTGACATCATCTACACGGAGACACGAGTTAGATCTGCTGGCGTCCGCAGATTCCCGGAGTCTTCCCTTAATATTTAGATTGTTGTTTTACTTCTTTCAAAACGGATACATATTTCTTTCAGCCCAATTAATTGTAGTATTCTTATAGGTTAGGTGACAAATACATATGCACCACCAATTTATTTGTTGAATATGATCACTTCCCCATTTTTAATTTAATTGATCTCTAGCTTAATTATTTTATGATCATTGATGTCTCCGTGTCTACTTGATTTCGTCAACTTGTTGTTAAATATTGTTTCAAGTATTTTGGAAGTTTTGGATGTTCCCGTGGTTTCATTGTGGTACATAAAGATTGAGCTGGTTGACAGTGTTTTACTATATATTTCGGTTGGTTTTATTGTGAAATGATAATTGATGAAGTTTATGAGTCGTACAGCTTTCTGTTTACAATTATTGAGACAAAAATATTGTGAAAGGCTTTGACCTGAATTGTGAAAATTTTTATAAATAAAGTAATGTGATTGTCTGGTGAGAGCGGGTTGCACAACGCAACAAGGAGTGATAAAGATGGGATCGGGTTGCACGCTGCAACATGAGAAATAAGGGTGATATATATAGGGAGGAGCAAAAATGATGGATAGGTGGGAGCGGGTTGCACGCCGCAACAAGGAGCAATAAGGGAGGATAAATATGTTTTACTGATTTTAAACACAAAGATTTGGAAACTTACTGTTTTACTCTATTGTTTCTCATATTTTGCACTTACGGTTATTTTTAAGTGAAATTTTGAAATTTGAAAACTTATGTGAGAATTGGTTATAGTTGAGACCTGTAAAAGGTGGCTGAGTTATTTTATTTGTTGCTACAGATTATTGTTTTGTTTAGTTTAGAATTTCCTTCTTGCCTTATTATACATTGTTCACAGGTTATATTATAAATGCCCCTGTTGTAGCCTCGTCACTACTTTGCCGAGGTTAGGCTCGGCACTTACTCAGTACATGAGTTCGGTTGTACTGATACTACAATCTGCACTTTTTGTGCAGATTCAGGTACCAGCCAGAGTTAGGAGATAGTAGTAGCTGACATCATCTACACGGAGACACGAGGTAGATCTGCTGGTGTCCGCAGATTTCCGGAGTCTTCCCTTAATATTTAGATTGTTGTTTTACTTCTTTCAAAACGGATACATATTTCTTTCAGCCCAATTATTTGTAGTATTCTTAGTAGTTCGTGAATTGTGCCACCAGACCCTGGGTAGTTATATATTTAGTATTAGCTCATGGTTCGTTTTATTATTTCGAATATTATTCATGAAGTCATTTAGTGGAAAGTATTAGATTTCCTTTTTGTTTTAAATTGTTCTATTGTGTTGGAGTAAACTCTTAAAATAAAATGGTTAATTAAGTTCTAATATTGTCTTGCCTATAAAGTGTGGTGTTAGGCGCCATCACGATCCCGAGGGTTGAAAATTTGGGTCGTGACACTTGTACCGAGCTCCGGAACCAAGAATACTGGCTCGATACCAATGAGACTAAACAGTAATCATTATCTTTAAATCCTTAGAATTTCAGTCTTACAATTTTGATCAAAAATTCATTTCTCAAGTTAGGGACCTCGGAATTCGATTTCCGGCACACGTGTAGGTCAGATATTTTATTATGGGCCCACTGGGACCGTCGGAACACGTATTCGAGTCCGTATACTCAATACGTTGACCATAGTCAACTAAAATCAACTTTTAAAGGCTAAAATTATTATTTTCTCAAATTTTCACACAAAGGCTTTCCGGAAACGCGCCCCGATTGCGCACGCAAATCGAGGAGGAATAAAATAAGGTTTTGAAGGCCTCGGAACACCGAATTTGGTTCTACAACGCAAGATGACCTTTTGGGTCATCACAAAAAGTAAATTTTATTATTGTTATAAAACTAATTATTTTCAAATATAACGACAAATGGAGTTAATCAATATAAGAATTATTTAAATACTAAATCCACTTGAATAATGGTAATATAGAGACTAAATATACTCTTTCGTATATAATTATGAGTCATTCTCCGGCGTATTTTACTAGCTTACTTAAGTATTCTCTTTGAATGTTATTTCTCATTGTCAGGGTACATTGATTTTGTGTTCATATGATTCATGGATTATTAGTTGTTTGCTATATTTGTGAAGTTCTATCCATTATTTTATGTTTTTAATAACTATTTGTACTACTGAAACTGGAAAAAAGCATGTTAACTTTATTTATTCAAAAAGTGGCATAATTTTAAGTTGAATTATTAACCGATGATTGAGGATTTCTATAAAATATATTTTTCTTCATTAAGTTAGTTATACGTACAATGTCAATATTAATGACTATTGTCAGAAACTTATACTTTTCTTTTATAACTCAAAATGTTAAAGATGCAAACGTTAAAAATAATAAGAATGAAACATTAGAAGACAAAACATATTCTAAGTTAGTTGACATTAATTAATTTTCTTTCTGGTATTCGTTCACATAAATGACAACTCCCTATACTTTTCTCTGTACAAAATTACTTATTTTAGAATATTAACTTAATGTAGACATTTTAAAATTTAGCATTTGATAACTTGATTTACATGTTATTCATGTATACATATTTTACTAATTGATGTTAACCACACGTGCAACGTACGTACACTAAAGCTAGTTACTATAAATTATAATACTTATAGTTTTCAAATAAATAAGTTTTATTTACTTTCAATATTTTATGCCTGATTTTAAGATTAAAAATAAGAAATTTAATTCTCGAAATCCAAATCAAATCACATAAATTGAGACAAAAAAAAGATAAGACGACGGGAAAAGGAAAAAAAATGAGAGAAAAACTACCCAATACCTTCTATGTTACTTGCGGTTGGCAAATTAAGTTATTTCAAATTGCTGATCGAAATAATAAGGTGTTGTACGGAAATTAGTAAAGTTGTACTTGAACTACGATAAATTTGACAAAATAAGATAAATATTAAAAGAGATATAAATATTTAACGTGGTTCGATCAGTTGACCTACGTTCACGGATCGAGATGAGCAATTTACAATATAAAAGAGAGTATAAAATATCGAGAGAGCAATCTCACGAAGAGGCAAATACAAGTGACACACCAATACTTGTCCCGAAAAGTTCTCCCCCTAAACAAGACTTCCAAACTCCTTATGTTATATTGTGGATGCTACATAATGAGAAGGAATGATCCTCAATTTATAGAAGTTCAAACATTTTCCTGTAAGAAATTGGACTAACCAAATATGGGAGATATATGTTTCCTTCTAAGAATAGGAAAACCCAATTATGATAAATATATTTTGTTGCACCTATTTTGCACAAGTCAAAACTACATACAACATATAGTACTCTACACGGTTATTTAAAGTTTAGAATCATCACCTCGTATTTAAGTTATACTAGGACACATATATTACGCTATGTAATGTATACTTGGATTATGATCTGCGAAACTATTAAAATTCTAGGTAAGGATTTTAATTATCTCGAGGGGCCGGCATTTGGAATCCCTCAAGAACCACAATTCCGATGGGCTCGATCAAATAAATGAGGAATTAGGTGAAAGAACAATTAACTTATATTTATAAAGAATGTGAAATTAATTCAAAAGAAGGAAAGTGCTTAAGCATGGGTGTCGCGTGATAAATGTAAACATCTATGCAATAAATTATATATAAAGAGTTTGAACAAAATATATAATTTTTGATGATTTAATAAATAAATAAAAAATATGTAGTAATGAGTGGAGTATTTGTAAATTGACATAAATGAATTTTAATTAAAAAAAAATACCTTTGGGAGAATATCACGATCAGGAATCTCACCCTCGGGACCATAATGGTGCCTAATATTTCACTTGCTAGGCAAGCCAGCGTTAGCTAGATTATTTAACCAATTTTAACAACTAAAAATAAAATATTAATAAAGATAAACCGAAATATTCTGAAATGGAATAATAAAATACATATGACGATATCTAAACATTTTCCAAAATTCGGAGTCACGAATACCTGAGCAACTAGAGTACTACACAGGAGGTCCGAGGCGAATACAACTATCTAAGACTAGATAAACA
The DNA here is from genome assembly GCA_005239495.1 of Nicotiana undulata. NCBI lineage: Eukaryota > Viridiplantae > Streptophyta > Magnoliopsida > Solanales > Solanaceae > Nicotiana > Nicotiana undulata. Next base: position 27,997 of record ML281605.1, read on the forward strand.
GTAGAATAGATAAAGAAGGGTACTTCAGGGGCTGCGAACACTGTGAACTATACCTCAAGTCTCCGAATATAGTTGAATCCGAGCAGAACACCACTAGACGGCACTGGAATCAACAACAGTATCTCCACAAAAAGTGCAGAAGTGTAGCTAAGTACAACCGACCCAATATACTCCATAAGTGTCGAGCCTAACCTCGGATAGATATTGACGAAGTTGTGACAAGACACTTACGTAATATATATATATATATATATATATATATATATATATATGTGTGTGTGTGTGTGTGTGTGTGTGTGTGTGTGTGTGTGTGTAGGTATATGTGCGGGGTCTTGTCATCGCTTCGTCTATATATATCAACAAAATAATAAGTAGAATAATAAAATATTAACTGAAAAAGACATGTGAAAGGGAAAATATCATAAGAACGACAAGTACGAAATCACCGGATAACATCTTCCTAAATAAGCAACAATTTAACCAAGTAAATCACCAATCCGAAAATCAAATAAGGCAATGAAATAAATATTACACGGCATCATATTTCGTGTTTTACTCTCGTTCTCACCATGTAATATCATAAATAAAATGGCATAGAATCACCTTTTGTGCTTTTACTCTCAACCTCTCGTAATATGATAATGGATGATAAATAATCAAATGCACGGCATCACCCTTCATGCTTTAATCCTCACAAGATCTCAATATATGATAATGAATGTAAATAAGGGAAGACAACGCCCTTCGTGCTTTTCATTTTTTCTCACCAAGTAACAATACAAATCTGAATAACAATGCGGGAAGCAATTTCACTTCAATTATAGTGCCATGATAACAAACTCAATTTTAAAAATACCAACATATTCAAAATAAACAATAAATATGAGGCAAATAATTAAAAGTAATAATCTAACCTAAGCATGGAGAACATAGTCAATGAAACAATATAATACAAAGAACAATTTTCACTTGCATGCTTTAATCCAATGACAACGCATGTATACTCATCAGCTCACATATACATTGTTCCCACACATAATACATGTAGCAAGTAGACTAACAAGTCCTAATCCCTCAAGTCAATGTTAACATCAATAGTTGTCTCACTCTTCAACCAAATCAATGCTCAACCGCGGATTTTCCTCTAGAATTAGACTCCAAATCAATCAAATTTAGCAAAATATAATTCAAATAATACAAAATAGGCTTTAGAAACTACCCACGAGTAAAAAAGATATAATCTTTAATGATTTTGGAAAAAGGAAACCCCGATCTCTCTTGGTACCCGAGATTCAGACCAAAATTCAATTACCAATTCACCCCCGAGCCCGATTATTTAACTAGTTTCGAAATCCGACCTCAAATTGAGGTTTAAATCTCAATTTCTCAAAATTCTCAATTTCTACCTAAATCTCTAATTTTTACCATGAAAAATTCATAGATCAAAGATTAAAATCAATGGGTGTTTATGAAAATGTAATGAAATAAATTAAAATTTACTAACCAATGAAGTTGGGATGAAAATCCTCTTCAAAATCTCCTCTAGGCCGAGTTCATACTTGAAAGCGGTAAAAAATGAAGAAGATCCCCACTTCGGAATGTTTTAATCATTAGGCGTTAGGTGTTTCGCGAACGCGTCAGGTCTTCGCGTTCGCGAAGTACCTGACACGATCGCGAAGCACAGCGGCCAAAAGTTCTTCATGTTCACGAGCTACACTTCGCATTCGCGAAGGGTTACTCCCCTTGCCTTTGCGTTCGCGAAGAGTAACGGACAAACCACTCCCCAGATCTCCACAAGCTATGCGCTTGCGGACAGTAGGTCACGTTCGCGAAGGGTAACCCCCCTCCACTTCGCATTCGCGAAGAAGAAATTTCTCCCCATCCTAAATTTCCCTTCGCGATCGCGAAGCACAAAGTACCAAACACCAACAACAACTGAAAACTAGCAAATTTCTAAGTCCAAATGGTCTGTAGCCTATTTGAAATACACCCGAGCCCCTCAGGCTCCAAGACACACATGCACACAAGTTTAATAATATCATACAAACTCACACGCGCGATCAAAATACCAAAATAACCCCTAGAACTACGAATCAAATGTCAAAATGCATGAAATTTCAAAGAAAACTCAAGAACTTCTAAACGCATAACCAAAAGTATGAATCATATCAACACAAATGCGATTTTCAGATAATTTTCAAATAATAAAATGGACCTTTACCAACTCTTGGAACCAAAATCTAACCCGAAAGCCATAAAGTTGGTCAAACCTAAGAAGGTTCCAAACCTTCAAATTACTATCTTTCGGCAAAATAAGTCAAATCAACATAGGGACTTTCGAATTCAATTCTGGGCACACCCAAGTCCAAAATCACAATACGGACCCACAACATTGTCAAAAGACCGATCCCAGGTCGTTTACATAAAATGTTGACCATAGTCAACTCAAGTTATATTTAAAGCCAGAAATCATATTTTCTTCAAATTTTCACATAAAACATTTCTAGAAAAAAGACACGGACAGTGCACGCAAATGAGATACATTAAATTGAGCTAATAGAAGTCTCGGGACATGGAAATAAGGGCTAGTACTCAAAATAACCTATCAGGTTATCATATTCTCTACCTCTAAATGAAACGTTCATCCTCGAGCGAACATAGAAAAGTACCTGGACTGGTGAAAAAGTGTGGGTGTCTACTCCGCATATCGGACTCGGACTCCCACATAGCTGCCTCGATCGGCTGACCTCTCCATAGCTCTCTCATAGAATGATAACTCTTAGAACTCAACTTCCGGACCTGTTGTGCTAGAATAGCCACCCGGATCCTCCTCATAAGTCAAATCTTTATCCATGAAATCTAATACATGGGACGGATCACTGTGTTACTTCCGGAGCATGGAAACATGAAAAACCGGGTGAATTTCCTATAAGTTGGGTGGAAATGCAAGTCTGTAAGTCACCTTGCAAACTCTATCAAGGATATCAAAAGGACCGATTAACCTAGGGCTCAACTTGCCCTTCTTTCCGAACCTCTTCGCACCCTTCATGGGTGAAACCCACAGCAAAACCCTCTCTCCCACCATGAATGCTACATCACGATCCCTCCGATCAGCATAACTATTCTGTCTAGATTGGGTTGTAAGAAGTCGATCCTGATTTAACTTGACTTTCTCCAAGGCATCCCGAACCAAATCAGTAACCTAGACTCTTCCGGATCAAACCAACAAACTAAAGAATGATATTGCCTCACATATAAGGCCACATAAGGAGCCATCTGAATACTCGATTAGTAGTTGTTGTAGTTGTAGGTAAACTCCCTTAGCGGTAAGAACTGATCCCAAAAACCCAGTGAAATATATAACACAGGCGAGTAGCATGTCCTCCAAGATCTGAATTGTGCACTCGAACTGCCCGTCCGTCTAGGGGTGAAATGTTGTACTCAACTCAACCCACGTACCTATCTCATGTTTCACAACTTTCTATAAATGTGAACTGTGTGCCTTGATCGGAGATAATAGACACCGGCATGACGTGAAGACGAACAATCTCCCGAATATAGATCTCAACCAGCTGCTCTAAAGAATAGGCAGTCGCCATTGGAATGAAATACGTCGACTTGGTCAACCTATACACAATAATCCATATTGCGTTGAATTTCTTCAGAGTCTCTGGGAGCCTAACAACAAAATCCATAGTAATACGCTCCCACTTCCACTTGGTAATCTCAAGTCTCTGAAGCAAACCGTCGGGCCTCTGGTGCTCATATTTCACCTGCTAATTGTTCAAACACTGAGCTACATACCCCACTATATCTTTATTCATTCTTCTCCACCAATGGTGTTGCCTCAAATCGTGATACATATTGGCGGCACCCGGATGAATGGAATATCGCAAATGTGGGTCTTCTCAAGAATCAACTCACATAACCCATCCATATTGGGCACACAAATCCGATCATGCATCTGCAACACCCTATCATCTCCAATGGAAACCTCCTTGGAACCACTGTGATATCATGCGTCCTTAAGGACAAGCATATGGGGGTCGTCATACTGATGCTCTCTGATGCGCTCATGCAAAGAAGACCAAGAAACCATGCAAGCAAGAACCCGACTAGGCTTCGAAGCATCTAACCTCACTGGTCGATTGGCCAAAGCCTGAACATCCAATGCTAGCGCTCTCTTACCAACTGGAATATATGCAAGGTTACCCATACCCGCAGCCTTTCTGCTCAAGGCATCAGCCACAACATTTGCCTTCCCCAGATAGTACAAAATGGTAATATCATAGAGTTTTAACAGCTCTAACCACCTCCGTTGCCTCAAGTTTAGATTCTTTTACTTCAAGAAGTGTTGTAGACTCCAATGATCTATGAATATCTCAAATGACACGACGTAGAGGTAATTACTCCAAATCTTCAATGCATGAACAATAGCATCCAACTCTTAAGTCATGAATGGGGTAGTTATTCTCATGAACCTTCAGTTGCCGAGACACATAGGATATTACCCTACCGTCTTGCTCCAACATCACTCCAAGACCAATACGTGGCATATCACAATACATAATGTAAGACCCCGGAACCGTAGGCAACACCAATACTGGAGCTATAGTTAAAGTAGTCTTGAGCTTCTGAAAGCTCAACTCACACTCATCAGACCACCTGAATGCGGCACCCTTCTGGGTTAATCTAATCAATAGGGTTGCGATAGATGAAAACCCCCTCTACAAACAAACGATAATAACCCAAGCTCCAAATCTCTGCAGCTGAAGTAGGTATAGGCCAATTATGAACTGCCTCAATCTTCTTAGGATCCATTTAAATGCCCTCGAAAGATACCAAATGCCCCAAAAAGGCAACTGAATCCAACCAAAACTCACACTTCGAGAACTTGGCATATAACGGACTATCTCTCAAGGTATGAAGTGAAACCTAAAGATGTTGTGCATTCTTCTCTCTACTGCAGCAGTAAACCAAGATATCATCAATGAAGACGATCACAAAAAAATCCAAATAGGGATTGAATATCCAGTTCATCAAATCCATAAATATTGTTGGGGCATTTGTCAAGCTGAATGGCATCACTACGAACTCATAATGATCATACAGAGTCTGAAAAGTTGTCTTAGGGACATCTGATGTCCTAATCTTTAGCTTATGGCAGTCAGATATCAAATCAATCTTCGAAAACACTTTGGCACCTTAAAGCCGATCAAATAAGTCATCAATTCTCGGCAAAGGATACTTGTTCTTGATAGTGATTTTGTTCAACTATCGATAATATATACACATCCGCATCAAACCATCCTTCTTCATCATAAACAACACTAGCGCGCCCTAGGGTGAGAAACTAGGTCTAATGAATCCCTTGTCAAGAAAATCCTGCAATTGCTCCTTCAGTTCCTTCAACTAATCAAGGGCCATATGGTATGGTGTAATAGAAATGGACTGAGTGCCCGGAGCCAAGTCAATACATAAGTTGATATCTCTGTCTGGTGTCATCCCCGGTGAATCTGCAGGAAACGCCTCTGGAAACTCGTGCACAACTAGTACTGAATCCATGGAAGGAACCTCCGTACTAGGATCAGGAATATAGGCCAAATATGCTAGACATCCCTTCTCGGCTATATGTTGATCCTTCACATGACAAATACCCATGTTGGTAGAATGGCCATGAGTTTCTCTCCACTCTAATCGATGCAACCCTGGCATAGCTAAGGTCACCATCTTGGCGTCACGGTCCAATATAGCGTGGTAAGGTGACAACCAATCCATAACCAAAATAACATCAAAGTTCACCATATAAAAAGGTAAAAGATTTACACTAGTCTCAAAGCACCCAATAGAAACCACACACGAGTGATACACATGATATACAACAATAGAATCTCCTACAGGCATGGACACATAGACATGAGCACTCAAAGAATACGAGGCATAACTAGATATGACGCAAAATAAGATGACAGATATGAATAAGTAGAGTCCAGATCAAATAGAATTAAGGCATCTCTATGGCAAAGTAGGAAAATACATGTGATGACGGAGTAAGATGACTCTGCCTCGGGTCTAGCTTGAAATGCATAAAAACGAAGTTGGGCCCCACCACCTTGACCTCAATGTCTCGGACGACCTCTAGCTGGCTGGCCTCCACCTATAATGGCCTAACCTCAACCTTTAATGGCCTGACCTCCACCACTATCATCCTCAGCGGGTGGTGGAGTAACCAGTGCCGGAACCATGGCACTAGAACCCTACTGTGGCATGCTTCCCTGTTACCTAGGACAAAATCTCGCAATGTGCCTCATATCTCCACAAGTATAAAAAGTCCTCAACTGTTGTGACTGCTGACTATGGAATTGACCCTATAGACCTAGATGGCCACCTTGAAAACTCTATATAAGAGGTGCAGTAATAGGAGTTGAAGGTGCACTATAGTCTAGATGCTCAAGAAGAGACCCACAAGAACCACGACTATCCGACGCACTATGGGATGCCTGAAGCGCTAACTGAATCAGCAAGGGAGGATAGTCTCTGCTAAACGAACCTCTACCTCCAAATGAGGCACCACTGAAACCACCAAAATGATGAGGCCTCTTACTATGACCACTAATAATCTTGATCCGCCTAGCAATCTCTATGGCTCTTTGGAAGGAAATATCATCTCCGGTCTCCTTGGCCATCTGTAGCCTGATATTGAATGTAAGTCCATCAATGAATCTCCTTACTCTCTCCCTCTCATTAGGGAGTAAGATAACTACGTGGCGAGCAAGGTCTACAAATCGGGTTCATATTGGGTAACGTTCATGCTATACAGCTGAAGGCGCTCGAACTGGCTGCAATACTCCTTTTTCAAAGTGAAAGGAATAAAATTCTCCAAACAAAGCTGCAAAAATCGATCCCAAGTGAGGGGTGGCGAACCTGCTGGTCTACCCCGCTCATAATCCTGGCACCAATTCTTGGCAAAATGAGTCATTTGAAACACTGCAAAGTCTACTCCATTGGACTCAACAATACCCATGTTGCACAACACCTCGTAATAACGGTCCAAATAATCATATGGGTCCTCATAAGTGGCACCCCTAAAATGAATAGGGAAGAGTTTTATGAACGTATCCAGCCTCAATAATCCCTCAAAAAACATTGGGGGCCTCTCCCCAGTCTGCATAGCAATAATAGGCTGAACTACCCCAACTGGCGGAACTACCGGAGTCTGGTATATGGGAGACATTTGCTCTGAAGTGTGAGTAGCGGGAGTATGTGCTCCTCTACCAGCCCCAGAGAGGGTTGGTACCATAGGAAAGGTACCGATCTGGGCCACACTCTCTATAAGGCCCACCAACTAGACTAGAGCATCCTGAAGTACATGGGTAGCAATAAACCCCTCCGGGACCTCAGTTGGTCCAACTGGCACGGTTTGAACAGGAACCTCCTCCTCCTACTCGATCTGAGGCTCCGGAATAGGTGTTTCAGTCGTTCTCTAGGCTGAGTTCTGCCTCTACCTCGGCCCCAGAACCTACCCCTAGTAGTGGCTGCAATAGGGGGCTTCGTCTCCTGCCCGGATGTAGATGATGTTCATGTTCTTATCATATACGAGAGAACAATAATGGAGCGATTCCAATATCAATGATAGAATAAAATCAAATGATAGGGAAAGAAAGAAGTGAAATTTTCCTAAAGCTCCATAGCCTCTAGAAGATAAGTACAGATGTCTCTATACCGATCCTCCAGACTCTACTAAGCTTGCTCGTGACTCGTGAGAACTAAGAAACCCAGTGTTGTGATACCAACTTGTCAGGACCCAGAATCACACTCTTGGGACCGTGATGGCGCCTAATATTTCACTTTCTAGGCAAGACAATGTTAGCAAGATTATATAATCAATTTAATGATTCAAAATAAAAAATTAATAAAGATAAGTCGAAATAGTCTAAAATGGAATAATAAAATACATATGACGATATCTAATCATCTCCTAGAATCCGGAGTGAGGAATATATGAGCAACTAGAGTACTACACATATGGTATGAAGCAAATACAATTGTTTGAGACTAGATAAATAATAGAATGGATAAAGAATGAGACTTAGGACTACATACATTGTGCAGCTATACCTCAAGTCTTTGAATATAATTGAATCCGAGTAGAACACCACTAGACGCAGCTGGGATCAAAACCAGTATCTAAAAAGTGTATCATGAGTACAACCGACCCAATGTACTCCAAAAGTGTCGAGCCTAACCTCGACGAGGTAGTGACAAGGCTTTAACAAGACACCTGCGTAAAATCCTATTCTCTTTCTCTCTCTCTCTCTCTCTCTCTCTCTCTCTCTCTCTCTCTCTCTCTCTCACACACACACACACACACACACACACATATATATATATATATATATATAGCAACAAAATAACAAGTAGAACTATAAAATATTAATTGGGAGGGGAAATATCATAAGAACGACAAGTATGAAATCACAAAATAACATCTTCTGAAATAAGCAACAATGTAACCGAATAAATCATCAATCAAGAAATCAAATAAAGCACTGAAATTAAGGTGGAACACGAGCACCCTTCATGCTTTTACTCTCGTCATCACCATGTAATATCATAAATAAAATAACACGGCATCACCCTTCGTATTTTTACTCTCAACCTCCCATATATGATAAATGATGATAAATAATCAAATTCACGACATCATCCTTTGTGTTTTAATCCTCACAACCTCTCAATATATGATAATGAATGCAAATAAGGCACGACAACACCCTTCGTACTTTTCACTCTTTCTCACTAAGCAACAATACAAATTCAAATAACAAATGCAAGTGGGGAAGCAATTTCACTTCAATTATAGTGTCAAGTTTCAAAATTCCCAACATATTCAAAATGAACAATAAATACGAGGCGAATAATGAAAAGTAATGATCAAACCTAAGCATGGATAACATAGTCAATGAAACAATATAATACAAAGACACAATCTCCACCCACATGTTTTAACCCAATGACAACGCATATATACTTGTTACCTCACATATACGTCGTCCCCACACATAATACACGTAGAAAATAGACTAACAAGTCTTATTCCCTCAAGTCAAAGGATGAAGAAAGATATTGTTTCTTATGTCTCTTGGTGTTTGAATTGTCAACGGGTAAAGTATGAGCACCAGAAACTGGTTGTATTTACTCAGGGATTGGAGATACCAGAGTGGAAGTGGGAGATCATCACTATGAATTTTGTAGTAGGCATACCGCAGACTTTGAGGAAATAAGACGCTACGTTATTATGGACCGGTTGACTAAGATTTCATAGTTTATTTCGGTGATGACTTACTATTCTTCATAGTGGTTAGCTCATATTTAAATTCGGGAGATTATCCTCCTACACGGTGTTCCCATTTCCATTATTTCTAACAGAGGCATGCAGTTCATATCACATTTTTGGAGAGTCGTGCAGCGTGAGATGGGCACAAGAGTTGAGAAGCGTACCGTGTTTCATCCTTAGATAGCCGGATAGTACGAGCGCACTATTCAGATCTTGGAGGACCTGTTACGTGCATGTGTTATTGATTTTGAAGGTTCACGGGATCAGTTTCTACCGCTCGCAGAGTTTTTCTACAATAACAGTTATAAGTCGAGTATTCAGATGGCACTGTATGAAGCCTTATATGGGAGGCGATGTCGTTCGCTGATTGGTTAGTTTGATCCCAAAGTGGCTGGATTATTAGGAACTTTTTTAGTCCGTGAGGCTATGGAGAAGGTTAAGTTTATTCAAGAGCGGCTTCATAATTCTCAATCTAGGAAGAAGAGTTACACAGACCAGAAGGTTCGAGATATGGATTATATGGTGAATGAGAATTTCCTCCTTTGAGTATCGCCTATGAAGTGTGTGATGCTGTTTGGGAAGAAGGGAAAGTTGAGCACTAAGTTTATTGGCATATACGAGGTCTTGGAGTGAAATGGGGAGGTTCATTATAGGCTTGCATTGCCTCCTAGAATAGTAGGGGTATATATGGTATTTCATATTTCCATGCTTCGGAAGGTCCAAGAGGACATATCACATGTTTTGGACTTCAGCATGGTGCAACTTGATGAAAATCTGACCTATGAGGAAGAGCCGGTAGCTATTCTAGATCAGTAAGTTCGCAAGTTGAGATTTAAAAGTTCTTCTTTTATGAAAGTGTAATGGAGGGGTCAGCCAAGTGAGGAGACTAAGTGAGAGTCCAAGTCCTATATGCGGAGTAGATACCCCCACCTTTTTACCATTCCATGTACTTTCTATGTCCTTCTGAGGACGAACGTTTTTTTTAGAGGTGGAGAATGTGACTACACGATAGGATATTTTGAGTATTATCCTTAATTTCAGTGTTCTAAGACCTCTCATGGCTTTATTTAATATTTATTGATTTGTGTGCATGGTCAGAGACACTTTTCAGAAAGCTTTCAAGTGAAATTTTGATGAAAATATGATTTTTGACTTAAAATGAGGCTTGAGTTGACCACGGTCAACATTTTGGGTAAATGACCTCGGATCAGTATTTCGACGATTCTAGTTGGCTTGTATGATGTTTTTGGACTTGTATACACATATGGTTGGGGTCCGAGGTAACCCGAGCGCATTTCAGCGCGTTATGTGGAAAAATGTGAACTTGAGTTTAAGTTGAGAAATTCTTGAGCTTTGATGATCGAATCTTGTTATTTATAATATTTTGATGATTTGAGGTAGCGAGCAAGTTTGTAGCATGTTATTATATTATTGTGCATGTTCAATTATAGACCGGGGCTTGGGTGAGTATCGCATGATTTTGGGATGGTTTTGCAACTACTTGTGCACTACTGCAGATCTCGCCTTTGCGAGGACTGGATTGCATTGCGGTCAACAAATCGCATTTGTGATAGAGGCACCATTTCTCAACCCCAAACAATCTAGAGGCCATTTTCGAAGAACGTTTTATTCTCAAACTCATTGGTAAAGTGATGGTAGGCTATAATTACGTGTTTTAGTCTCTTATTGCACTCTAATTTGCTGCATTTTACTTGTTTTGAGATTTAATTGGTTGGTGTTTTGCACTGATTGTGTGTTTTATGCCTTATAGGATTGATTTCAGAGTTATATAGATGTTGTGGAGCTAATTGGAGTAATTTGGATCTTTGAAGTCTGAGTAAAATCCTAATGGATCAAGGCGGGATCGTGTCCGGGGGTCAAGGACCATGTCTGGACTTCAAATATCAAGCAAAAAGTCGTACTCTGAGAAAATCCCACTACTGTGGCACGTGGGACGGCGCGTGGGGTACCGCGGCTGCCTAATTTCTGTTGTTTGATAGATTTTGACTCTTTATATTTCCCCACTTATGCCCCGCATGGAGCGTCGCCCCATGTGGCACGCCTGTGCAATATTTATAGAGTTATTCTCCTATTTCAGATAAGAAAAGGTGATTTTGTTTGGGCCCGCCCCTACTTAATACAAATAAATGGAAAACTATTATTTTTTGGACTTTTGACACATATTCGACCTAAGGAGGCTAAGGAGGAGTTGGAAGAACACGAGCACAAGGATTTCATCATTCCTTCCTCGCTCAAGACCCAAGTTTGGATTGAATTTATGTTTCCTATAATTTAACTTTATTTTTGATGAATTTCTCCACATCTATGGAGTAGTTCCCTTTAGGGTTTCATGGATTTGGTATATTGATGATTGTTTGTGGATTATAACTCTAGTTTTATGTATTGAAGCATTTTTGGATGATTTAACTGTTACATCTATATTCACTTGTTCATGTAATTGAGAGAGGCATAACTTGTGATATCTTTGCATTATATTGTTGGTTAAGTTCATTAATTCCTCTTAGTAAATGAAAGAGGCTAGTTGAATCATTGATTAAACTTAGTTAGGAGAATAATCGAAAGAGGTTTTCCTAAAGACCAATCCACTAGGCATTCTTGCATATCTTCACGTGCTTAAATTGTTTCATCTCGTGAGGTTAAGACTTAATCGAGAGAAGACTTTTTTATGAACGTTGGAACTAATAATTAAGTGAATTCGAGAGACTCACTTAAACATTAGAAGTAAAGTATCTATAGTAAGATCCTAAACAATTATCTTCCATCTATCCTATCAATCCATATTTTTTCCCCACTGATAACCTTCTTTGTTTCGATTGTCATTAGTCAATAGCTTTAGAGTCTTAGTTAATTTTAGTTAGAAATCATATAAATATCAATTTTTGATCATCTTGAATAGAAATCAAACTAGAAACTACAAGAATATTATTTAAATCCAATCCTTGTGGATACGATATTATACTATACTATATTTGACTAGTTGGCATAATTTAAGTGTGTGTTTTGCGCTCGTCAGTAAGTAACTCTAATTTATTTTCTATCAATTCCCCATTACTTTTCATGAGTTATTAACATCAAATCTATGAATTTCATGGTAGAAATTAGGGGTTTTTGGTAGAATTTAAGAATTTTGTGAAATTGAGATTTAGACCTCAAAATGAGGTCTGATTTTGAAATAAATCATATAACCGGGATTAGGGTGAATTGGTATTGGTTTTTGGTTCGAACCTCAGATTTTGGCCGAGCAAGCCCGGGGTTGATTTTTATTCTAAAGCTTATTTTGAATTGTTTGATTGATAATTTTCTAGATTCTGTTAGTTTGGAGGCTTGTTCAAAAGGCAAGGAAGTGATTGATTGATGATTTGGTTGCGGAGAGAGGTACGTGTCATGGTTAATTTTTAATTGAGGGAGTTAGGACTAGTTGTTCTATTTTCTACATGAATTATGTGTGGGGACAATGTATATGCAAGTTGACGAGTATACATGCATTATCATTTGGTTAAAGGATGCCGGTGGAAATTGTCTTATTGAACTATGTTGTTTCAATTACTATGCTTTTCATGCCTTAGTTAGATTGCTATTTCTTTAATTGTTCGCTTTCGTATTTATTGCTTATTTTGAAGTTGTTGGGATATTGAAAGTTGAGTTTTCTTGTCGTAACACCATGGTTGAATTTGAAATTTGCTTCCCACGTTGTTTGATACTTTGAGTTATTAATATTGTTTGGTGAGGAAGAGGGAAAAGCACGAAGGGTGTCGTGCCTCATTTGCATATTATTATCATTGATTGAGTGAATGTGAGGATTAAAAGTACGAAGGTGTAATGACCTGATCGGTCGTTTTGCGAGTTAGCGCTCCGATCCACTAATAACTACTTTCCCCACGTTTGTATCTGCTTATGGGAATTGTCGGAATGATTAGCGAATTTTGGAGAGTATTTGGACACATAGTCCCTATATATGAGTTCAAGCTTTAGAACTCGGACCGTAGTTGGAACCGTGTGAAGACGGATCCGAAATTGAATTCCGTCGACCCTGTTAGCTCCGTTGGGTGATTTCGGGGTTAGGAGCATGTCCGGAATGTGGTTACGAGGTATGTAGTAGATTTAGGCTTGAACTGGCGAAAGTTAGAATTTCGGCGATTTCGGCCGATAGGTAAAATTTTGATATCCGGCTCGGAATAGAATCCCGAGAGTGGATGTAGGTCTGTAGTGTCATTTATGACCTATGTGTAAAATTTAAGGTCATTCGGATTAGTTTTGACGTGTTTCGGCATCGGTTGTGGATTTTGGAAATTTTATAAGTTCCTAGGATTGAATCCATGTATAATTGGTGATTTTGGTGTTATATGATGTGTTTTGAAGACTCGACTAAGTTTGGATGAGGTATTAGGACTAGTTGGTAGTTTTGGTTGAGGTCCCGAGGGCCTCGGGGATGTTTCGGATGCTCAACGGGATGGTTTGAACTTAAAAAACCAGTTAAAGCACTGCTGGTTCGCGGGTGCGAACACGCAGGTGCGGAAGGGGCCTCGCAGGTGCGGAGTTGACCTGGGTCAGCCAGGCTCACAGGTGTGGCAAGAGTTCCGCAGATGTGGCCCAGTGACCGTAGGTAAGGCCCCAACCAATTTAGTGAGATTTCACACCTGCGATGTAGTTTCCGCAGGTGCGGTCCAATGGGGAGCAGGTGCGGGATCACTGGGCAGTCAATACAAAATTCGAGGGTTTGAAATTCATATTTTCTAAAAATGATTTGGAGCTCGGGATTAGGCGATTTTGAGTGGATTTTGAAGAGAAGACTCATAGGTAAAGATTCCTAATCCTATTTCACTTGTATATCATTAATCCATAGCAATTTCTTCAATCTAATCAAGGAATTTAGGTGAAAAATAATGAAAATGGGGTGAACGTTCCCCAAGTAGAAATCTGAGAATTTAATGAGATTTTGACATCAGATTTTGATGATTCTTGTTCGAGTGATTTCGAGAGTGAATGGGTGTTCTAAATTTGTCACTTTCACCCGATTCCGAGACGTGGGCCGGGACTTTTTGGGCAGTTTTTCTAAATTCGCGTATTAGCTTCGAACTAATTAGCTAAATTGATTTCTTAAAGTGATATTTACATTATGCAATTGAATTGAATAGATCTGGGACATTCGGAGTCGGGTACTCGTGGAAAGAACGTGGTTTCGAGTTGAGTAGAGCAGTCGAGGTAAGTGGCTTGCCTAACTCTGTGTTGGGGACCTTCCCCTAGGTTGTTTTTGATAAAATTGTTGTGTGGGCGCCGTGTACTTGAGGTGACGAGTACGTACACGGGCCATTTCTGTAAAAATATCCCACTTTTTCTTCAAAAATTATACAGTTCCTTGTACTTCTATGGCATCAGTTCTACGTGTTTAATTGTTCATCTTAGATTTGGGAAGCATGCCTACTATTTTTATATTGAATTGCTTAATTGACCCTCTATGCGCCATGTTTAGCTAGTTTATCCCTGTTTTCCTACTTGTATCTCGATGTACTGTTAGAATTGGTGTTTATTTGGCATTTACTTCTCGCTGCATATTTAAATTGGGGACTACGGACGCATTCTGGGAGATCTCCCGTGTACTGCATATTTAAATTGGGGACTACGGACGTATTCTGGGAGATCCCCCAGCACTGTATATTTAAATTGGGGACTACGGACGTATTCTGGGAGATCCCCCTTGTACTGTATGATTATATTTGGAACTGCGGGACGGTATACCTGGAGTTTCCACTGTGAGATACGGTGTGCTGAGCCGAGAACTCCATTTTGTTGTTTAATTCAGATTATTCATTTGAACTGTTTACTTTAGAACTTATTTTCTTTTTCGCACTATTTGAACTGCTTACAATTTATAAATCCAGTAGAGCCTTAACCTGACCTCGTCACTACTTGACTGGGGTTAGGCTTGGCACTTACTGGGTACCAAACGTGGAGTACTCATTCCCTCTCCTGCACATGGTTTTCGTGTGCAGATCCAGGTTCCAGTTCTTAGATTCGTGGCTAGAGGTCGTCGTAGCTGCTTGAGGAGACCGTAAGGTCATTCTGCCGCGTCCACAGAATATTCCGAGTCACCTTCCATTCCATTTTAGATAGAAACTTTTTATGTATTTCTTTCTCATTGTATAGAGTTATTATGGTATAGAGCTTGTGACTTGAAAGTGATATCCCGGGTCTTGGGAATTGTTTGTACATCTTGAGAGGCAACGTTTTACCTATTAGATTTACTTTACCCTGTCTTTACTTATTATTTTTGTTTAATATCTTCCGCAATTTTGGCTTACCTAGTCGTAGAGACTAGGTGTCGTCACGATACTTTTCGGAGGGTAAATCGGGTCGTGACCAGTTGGTATCAGTACGTCTAGGTTCATAGGAGTCACAAGCCGATTTATTAGGGTCTCGCGGATCGGTACGGAGACGTCCGTATCTATCTTCGGGAGGCTATGTAACTGTTAATAACAATCACATTCTTTGGAATTCCTCGTCGTGCCAGTTACTCACATCAAAATTCTATAACTCTATTCTACTCTTTCTCACAGATAGTGAGGACCCGTACCGGACGAACTGACGATCAGGCACCCGAGCCCCCAGCCAGAGTCGCTAAAGGCAGAGGCAGGGGTAGAGGACGAGCACACGGTTCATCCCGAGCACCGGCGAGATCATAGACAGAGGAGCCCCCAACAGCTACAGTTGGAGAGGCACGGGAGGTCCCTATTGTTACTCCAGCCCTCCAGGAGACTTTGGCTCAGTTCATGAGCGCTTTCAGCACTGTGACTAAGGCGGGACTACTCCTGATAGTACCAGCCACATCTCAGACCGGGAGGGGCACAGACTCCTACAGCCTGTACTCCTAAGCAAAGGGTCCATGTTAGGCAGGTTCCAAAGTATATTCCTATGCCCCCAGCGGCTCCAGCTCAGCATGATGCTAGGGTAGCTGTTTCTGAGGCAGAGCAGCTCAGACTTGAGAGGAACAATAAGTACCACCCACCTATTTTCAACGGACTAGCTTCAGATGCTCAGGGTTTTCTTGAGGAGTGTCATTGTATTCTCCGCACTATGGGTATTGTGGAGACGAGTGAGGTTTCTTTCACCACTTTCCAACTGAGGGGAGCAGATTATTAGTGGTGGCATGCCTATGAGATGAGTAGTCCGGATGAGGCAGCTTCACTCACCTAGGTCCAGTTCTCAGAGATGTTTTGCCTTGAGTTTGTCCCTCAGAGCCTCAGGGATGATTGGCATGCGGAGTTTGAGAAGTTACGCCAGGGTGCTATGACTGTGTCGGAGTATGCAGTTCGTTTCAGTGACTTGGCTCAGCATGCACCGGCCTTGGTTGGCACGATCAGAGAGAGATTTTGATGCTTCATTGAGGGACTCCACCCCGGTATTCGGACCAGTATGGCCAGAGAGTTAGGGACGGATATCACTTACCAGCATGCAGTGAGTATTGTCTGGAGGATTAAGAGTATGCTTTCTCGGGACAGAGAGGAGAGGGAGGCCAAGAGGTCTCGATACTGGCCAGTACTCAGGAGTTCATGCACCAGCAGCAGGCTATGGTAAGGGTTTTGTGAGTCGCCATGTTCATTCAGCTCTTCTAGCAGCCAGTGGTATTCCAGCTCCCCCTAAACCTCAGAAGCCTTATTATGCACCACGAGTATCTAGCATGCCTCCTGCTCGAGGTGTTGTCACCGGTCAGTCCAGCAGGCCAGTTTAGAGTCCGCATCAGCCGCCATGTCCTCCGAGGGGTTGTTTTGAGTGTGGTGACCCTCGCCACATGTTCATAGATTGCCCCAAAGCTAGGAGGGGTGCATCATCTCAGTCTCATCAGGACCCACGTGCCCCATCGGGTCCTCCAGCTATTCTTCCAGCCCAAGTTGCTACCCCACATTCTCAGACAGCTCGAGGTGGAGGTCGGGGAGGCCGAGGTCTCCCTAGAGGGGGAGGCCCGGCCAGGTATTATGCCCTTCCAGGCCGTTTAGAGGTTGTCGCTTCAGATTCAGTCGTCACAGGTATGTTCCTATTTGTCATAGGGATGCATCAGTATTATTTGATCCAGGCTCTACGTATTCATATGTATCTTCTTATTTTGCCTCACATCTAGGGTATCTCAGGATTCTTTGAGTTCCCCCATTTTTGTTTCTACTCCATTGGGAGATTCTCTTGTTGTGGACCGCGTATATCAGTCGTGTTTGATTGTTGTTAGTGGTTTTGAGACCAGGGCTGATTTATTATTACTCAGTATGGTAGATTTCGATGTTATCTTGGGTATGGACTGGTTGTCGCCCCATTATGCTATTATTGATTGTCATGCTAAAACCGTGACGTTGGCTATGACAGGTTTACCGAGATTACAGTGGAGAGGTACCTTAGAGTATACTCCTCGCAGATTCATTTCTTTCCTTAAGGCTCAGCGGATGGTTGAGAAGGGGTGTGATGCGTATTTGGCCTATGTGAGAGATGTAAGTGTTGATACCCCTACAGTTGAGTCAGTTCCAGTTGTGAGGGACTTTCCTTATGTGTTTCTAGCTGATCTTCCGGGTATGCCGCCCTATAGAGATATTGATTTCGACATTGATTTATTGTCGGGCACTCAGCCCATTTCCATTCCTCCCTATCATATGGCTCATCCTGAGTTGAAGGATTTGAAGGAGCAGTTGCAAGAGTTACTTGATAAGGGTTTCATCAGGCCTAGTGTATCACCTTGGGGTGCTTCAGTATTATTTGTGAAGAAAAAGGATGGTTCTATGCATATGTGTATTGATTATCGGCAGCTAAATAAGGTTACAGTGAAGAATAGGTATCCATTGCCTCGCATTGATGATTTATTTGACCAGTTGCAGGGTGCCAGGGTATTTTCCAAGATTGACTTGCGTTCTGGCTATCATCAGTTGAAGATTCAGGAGCCGGATATCCCGAAGACTGCCTTCAGGACCAGATATGGTCACTATGAGTTTCTTGTCATGTCATTTGGGCTGACCAATGTCCCAGCAGCCTTTATGCATCTGATGCACAGTTTGTTCCGGCCTTATCTTGATTCCTCTGTCACTGTGTTTATTGACGACATCTTGGTGTATTCTTGGTCCTAGGCGGATCATGAGCCGCATTTGAGGACAGTGCTTCAGACTTTGAGGGAGAAGAAATTGTATGCAAAATTTTCAAAGTGTGAATTTTGGCTTGATTCTGTGGCATTTTTAGGCCATGTGGTGTCTTGTGATGGGATCAAGGTAGACCCGAAGAAGGTGGAGGCGGTGCAGAGTTGGCCTAGACCGTCATCATCTACTGAGATTCGTAGTTTCCTTAGTTTGGCAGGGTACTATCGCCATTTTGTGGAGGGATTTCCATCCATTATAGAACCTATGACCAGACTGACCCAGAAGGGTGCTCCGTTCAGGTGGAATGAGGAGTGTGAGGAGATCTTTCAGAAGCTCAAGACAGCCCTGACTACAGCTCTAGTGTTGATTTTGCCTACGGGCTCAGGGTCCTATATAGTCTATTGTGATGCTTCGAGGATTGTCCTTGGAGCGGTATTGATGTAGGATGGT
Organism: Nicotiana undulata; assembly: GCA_005239495.1. Lineage (NCBI taxonomy): Eukaryota > Viridiplantae > Streptophyta > Magnoliopsida > Solanales > Solanaceae > Nicotiana > Nicotiana undulata. The sequence goes on from ML281605.1 coordinate 46,909, forward strand.
AGGGTGATTGCCTACGCGTCCAGGCAGTTGAAGGTTCATGAGAAGAACTATCCAGTTCATGACTTCAAGTTGGCAACGATTATTCTCGCCATGAAGATATGGCGTCATTATTTATACGGTGTTCCTTGTGAGGTTTTCATGGACCACCGGAGTTTGCAACACTTGTTCAAGCAAAAGGAACTTAATTTGCGCCAGCGGAGGTGGTTGGAGTTATTAAAGGACTATGATATCACTATATTATACCACCCGGGGAAGGCCAATATGGTGGACGATGCCTTAAGTCGCCGGGAAGAGAGTTTGGGGAGTTTGGCATATCTTCCGGCAGCCGAGAGGCCTTTAGCCTACGATGTTCAATCCTTAGCCAGTTAGTTTGTGAGATTGAATCTTTCGGAGCCTTGCCAAGTTTTAGCTTGTGTGGTTGCTCGGTCTTCTCTTTATGACCGCATTCGAGAGCTTCAGTACGATGATTCCCACCTTCTGGTTCTTCAGGACAGGGTCCGGCGAGGTGATGCCAGAGATGTGACTATAGGAGATGATGGTGTGATGAGGATGCAGGGACGTATTTGTGTGCCCAATGTGGATGGGCTTCGGGATTTGATTCTTGGGTAGGCCCATAGCTCGCGATATTCCATTCATCCGGGTACCGTGAAGATGTACCAGGATCTGAGGCAGCACTACTGGTGGAGACGGATGAAAAAAGATATAGTGGAATTTGTGGCCTAGTGTCTCAACTATCATCAAGTAAATTATAAGCATCAGAGACCAGGAGGGTTACTTCAGCAGATTGAACTTCCAGAGTGGAAGTGGGAGCGTATCACCATGGACTTTGTGGTCGGACTTCCTCGGACTTTGAGAAAGTTTAATGTTATTTGGATGATCGTGGATCAGCTGACCAAGTCAGCCCATTTCATTCCAATGTTGACTACATATTCCTCAGAGAGGTTGGTTGTGATTTATATCAAGGAGATTGTCCGACTCCACGGTATTCTAGTATTTATCATTTCAGACAGAGGTACACAATTCACTTCACGGTTTTGGAGAGTTGTTTAGTAGGAGCTAGGCACCAGGGTAGAGTTGAGTACAGCCTTTCACCCTCGGACGGACAGACAGTCTGAGCGCGCGATTCAGATTCTTGAGGATATGTTCTATGCCTTTGTGATGGATTTTGGAGGGTCATGGGACCGATACTTGCCGGTTGTAGAGTTATATTTTAATAACAGCTACTACTCCAGCATTCAGATGGAGTAGTATGAGTCTTTGTATGGTAGACGGTGCCGGTCTCCAGTGGGATGGTTTGAGTCGGACGAGGCCTGATTGTTGGGTACAGAATTGGTCCAGGATGCCCTGGACAAGGTGAAGGTGATTCAGGAGAGACTTCGCACAGCTCAGTCCAGGCAGAATAGTTATGCGGACCGGAAGGTTCGTGATTTGGCATTTATGGCTTGTGATCGGGTTTTGCTTCGGGTATCTCCTATGAAGGGCGTCATGAGGTTCGGGAAGAAGGGTAAGCTGAGTCCGAGATTCTATGGTCCTTTTGAGATGTTGCGGCGTGTTGGGGAGGTTTCTTGTGAGCTAGCCTTGCCTCCCAACCTAGCATGAGTTCATCCGGTATTCCACGTCTCTATGCTCCGGAAGTATCACGGTGACCCGACCCATGTTTTGGATTTCAGTTCAGTCCAATTGGACAGGTATCTATCATATGTTGAGGAGCCAGTAGATATATTGGATAAACAGGTCAGACAGCTCTGGTCAAAGAATATTGCATTAGTTAAGGTTCAGTGGAGGGGTCAGCCGGTCGAAGAGGAGACTTGGGAGAACGAGAAGGATATGCGCAGCCGGTACCCTCACCTTTTCACAGCTTCAGGTATGTATTCATACTCGTTCGAGGTCGAATGATTTTCTTAATAAGGGGAGAATGTAACGACCCGATCGGTCATTTTGAGAGCTAGCGCTCCGATCCCCTAATAACTTCTTTCCCCATGTTTGTATCTGCTAATGGGACATGTCGGAATGATTAGTTGCGGATTTTGGAGAGTTTTTGGACACATAATCCCTATATATGAGTTTAAGCTTTAGAAATTGGACTGTAGTCGGAACCATGTGAAGACGGATCCGAAATGGAATTTTGTCGACTCTGTTAGCTCCGTTGGGTGATTTCGAGGTTAAGAGTGTGTCCGGAATGTGGTTACGAGGTCTGTAGTAGATTTAGGCTTGGATTGGCGAAAGTTAGAATTTTGGCGATTTCGGCCGATAGGTGAAATTATGATATCGGGCTCGGAATGGAATTACGAGAGTGGATTTAGGTCCGTAGTGTCATTTATGACCTATGTGTAAAATTTGAGGTCATTCAGATTAGTTTTGACGTGTTTCGGCATCGGTTGTGTATTTTGGAAATTTCATAAGTTCCTAGGCTTGAATCCATGTATAATTGGTGATTTTGGTGTTATGATGTGTTTTGAAGACTCGACTAAGTTTGGATGAGGTATTAGGACTGGTTAGTAGTTTTGGTTGAGGTCCCGGGGTCCTCGTGGATGTTTCGGATGCTCAACGAGATGGTTTGAACTTAAAAAACCAGCTGAAGCACTGTTGGTTCTGGTGTTTCGCACCTGCGGAAGGGGAGACGCAGGTGCGGAAACGTAGGTGCGAAAGGGGGCCTCGCATGTGCGGAATTGACCTGGGTCAGCCAGGCTCGCAGGTGCGGCAAGAGTTTCGCAGATACGGCCTAGTGACCGCAGGAGAGGCCCCAGCCCATTTAGTGAGATTTCGCACCTGCGATGTATTTTCCGCAGGTGTGGTCCAATGGGGCGCAGGTGTGGGATCTCTGGGCAGTCAATACCAAATTCGAGGGTTTGAAATTCATACTTTCTAAAAATGATTTGGAGCTCAAGATTAGGCGATTTTCAGTGGGTTTTGAAGAGAAGACTCATAGGTAACGAATCCTAATCCTATTTCACTTGTATATCATTAATCCATAGCAATTTCTTCAATCTAATCAAGGAATTTGGGTGAAAATTTTTGAAAATGGGGTTAAAGTTCCCCAAGTAGAAATCTGAGAATTTAATGAGATTTTGACGTCGGATTTTGATGATTCTTGTTCGAGTGAGTTCGTGAGTTAATGGGTGTTCTAAATTTGTAACTTTCACTTGATTCCGAGACGTGGGACCAGGGGACATTTTGGGTAATTTTCCTAAATTCGCGTATTAGCTTCGAACTACTTAGCTAAATTAATTTCTTAAAGTGATATTTACATTACGCAATTGAATTGAATAGATTTGGGCCATTCGGAGTCGGGTACTCGTGGAAAGAACGTGGTTTCGAGCTGAGTAGAGCAGTCGAGGTAAGTGGCTTGCCTAACTCTGTGTTGGGGACCTTCCCCTAGGTTATTTTTGACGTAATTGTTGTGTGGGCGTCGTGTACGTGAGGTGACGAATACGTACACGGGCCATTTTTGAAAATAAATCTCACTTTTTCTTCAAAAATTATACATTGCCTCGTACTTCTATTGCATCAGTTCTACGTGTTTAATAGTTCATATTAGATTAGGGAAGCATGCCTACTGTTTTCATATTGAATTGCTTAATTGACCCTCTATGCGCCATGTTTAGCTAGTTTATCCCTGTTTTCCTACATGTATCTCGATGTGATGTTAGAATTGGTGTTTATTTGGCATTTACTTCGCGCTATATTTAAATTAGGGACTACGGATGCATTCTGAGAGATCCCCCATGTATTGCATATTTAAATTGGGCACTACAGACGTATTCTGGGAGATCCCCTAGCACTGTATATTTAAATTGGGGACTACAGACGTATTCTAGGAGATCCCCCTGTACTGTATGATTATATTTGGAACTAAGGGACGCTATCCCGGGAGTTTCCACTGTGAGATACGTTGTGTTGAGCCGAGAGCTCCATTTTGCTGTTTAATTCAGATTATTCATTTGAACTGTTTACGTTAGAAATTATTTTTCTTTTCTGCACTATTTGAACTGTTTACAATTTATAAATCCAGTAGAGTCTTAACCTGACCTCCTCACTACTTGACTGGGGTTAGGCTTGGCACTTGCTGGGTACCGAACGTTGAGTACTCATTCCCTTTCCTGCACATGTTTTTCGTGTGCAGATCTAGGTTCCAGCTCTCATTTTTGTGGCTAGAGGTCGTCGTAGCTGCTTGAGGAGACCGTAAGTTAATCCTTCCGCGTTCGCAGAATCCTACGAGTCACCTTCCATTCCAGTTTAGATAGAGATTTTTTATGTATTTCTTTCTCATTGTATAGAGCTATTATGATATAGAGCTTGTGACTTGAAAGTGATATTCCGGGTTTTGGGAATTGTTTGTACATGCCGAGTGGCGACATTTTACCTATTAGATTTTCTTTACTTATTATTTTTGTATAATATCTTCCATAATCTAGGCTTACCTAGTCGTAGAGACTAGGTGCCATCACGATACCTTTCGGAGGGTAAATCAGGTCGTGACAGAAGGGTTATGTCGTGCCATTTCATTTATCATATCATATGGTGAGGATGAGAGTAAAAGCATGAATGGTGATGCCGTGCCACTTATTTATCATATTATATGGTGAGGATGAGAGTAAAAGCATGAATAGTGATGTCATAAAAATTGATGATTTCATTGTTTTACTTGATTCTCGGAATGTGAATTTAACTTGGTTGTTTCGTTATTTTTTTCGAAAAGAGACTACTTAGTAATTTTGTACTTATAGATTGGATTGTTGGTCCCTTTATTATGCTCCCACCTCGTTATTACTTAAAATACTTCACTTGTTATTTCTGTTTCTTTGTGTATATAACTGCACAGGTTTATAGTAGGTGTCTTGTCTTAGCCTCGTCACTATCTCGTCGAGATTAGGCTCGACACTTGCGGATAACATTGGGTCGGTTGTACTCATACTACACTTTTTTACTTCTTATGAAGATTCTGGTGTTGGTATCATTGGTATATACCGGAATTTCTGCTCGGGTCATATCTGCATCTAGAGACTTGACGTAGACTTGCACGGTGATTGCAGTCCCTAAAGTCCCCTTCCATATCTAGTTTTACTGTTTATTTTGTTTCGAATAGTTGTATTTCCGTGATTTACTTGAAATTTATAATGATATGTGCTATGTTTGAGCTTAATTGAGTTGCTTTTATGTGTAGGATCATTGGGATTCATAGACGAATAAAAGTTGCACAATATGGTGTTAAAAATACAAGAATAAAGCATGAAAGAAAGATCGACGTAAGGCACCGAAGAGACCTGGCCATAGACAAAACCTTGCCAGGTCTAGGTCAAGGTTCCATCTCTCCTAAGGCCTTGACTCACCTGGATTATGGAGAGAGTCTAAATCGCCCCAAGCCTCGCCTCATCTGACTTATGACGCGCTCCAAACCAGGCCCTGCGAGCTTAAAGGCCTGGTCCCCCGGTCCAAGAATAAAGTATTTCCTTATGAAATTTTGACTTAGAGACTTCTAAATTAGCCTATAAATACTCCTTAAACATGTCTAATAAAGTGAGACACAATATTTTAGAGTCACAATACAGCTAGACGAATTGCAAGTGCCGGATCACAAGAATTTTTCTTTCGTTCTTCTTTAGTTCGTAGATTAATGTTTTCAACTATTAATGTTATTGTTAGCATGAATATGTGTAGATAATTTTATTCCTATATTTTGAATGAACCTTTTGATGGATGAATTCTCGTTACATTCTACTATAATTTTGCCTTTGAATTTTCCTAGTTGTTCAATTACGTGCTTATTTTAGTTAATTGAAGAGCTCTCAATTGACTGTGCCTATTATGTATTGCTAGAGAAAGAGTGCATATTTAGGATGTTATTGAACAACATCACTTCCAAGGTATATGAGAGATCAATACGGCGAGTTTAAAAGAGGGATTAGAGATAACAAAGCTTTGACGTGATCGTAGTGAGTGTTGAGAAAGTGTGAGCTAGCATAATTCGAGAGAATATGACTATTAAGTTATTGTAGTTGATCGATAGAGAATTTTTATAAGTCCAGTGATCATAATCAGTAAAGAATACTTAGGCGAAATTGTAGGAGACATAGTGGTAAGGATTCCGACAATTGAGGAAATCATAACTCTACGTTTTTCCAATCTTGTATTCAATCCTTAGTATCTTTAGTTAATAATTTACCACTTTAATTTGTTAGTTAATTAGTTAGACATAAGTATAATAATATTATACTTCAGAGTTTGTTTGAACTTATTTTCTTAGTGAAACGACCAGTTGTAGCTAAACCTTAGTTCTCTGTGGGATTCGACTCCGAACTCTTAGACTGGGTTATATTTGAAGCGGCTGCATAGTGCTTTTATTAGGTATAGTTGGGAATGATCAAATTTTAGCTTCATTGCCGGGAAACTAACGAAGTAGTTGTAGCTGTAATTATTACTTGGTTTCAAGTTTGAACTTTTAATTTAATTTATTTTTATTTTTTATTTGAGAAACATGACATCTTATAAGTATAGGAGTTTTGGTGTTACTAATTCTACTTATGATCTTCCTTATGTATATTGTAGAGAAAACCACTCGTGGAAAAAATTTCAAAATTTTCTCACGAGAGAGTTATGTGCACCAACTCAATCTTATGTGCAGAATGTGTGTGATTTGGTTGGTGGTCAAGATTGTAATTTTTATAGTTGTGTTTATATTTCTTATCCATCCCCAATCCTTTATTATGATGGTTCTACTTTTTCTTGTGAATTTAATAGGAAGACAGAACTAGAGGAAGCTGGCAGGAAGGAGATCAAGGATATGTTAAATGTGCTTTATGGAACAAAATAATGAGAAACATCTGCAAATGCAAAGGCAAGAGGCAACTATTCGCAATCGGGAGGCTCAAGTGAGTCAACCGGTTGAAGCTTCGAATGTTCAACAAGCTAATATTATGGATAGTAGTCAAGAACATTGTGCATTAGAGGCAAAAACTGAGGTACTAAAGGAGGAAGTCAGAGTAGAACACCAACAATCTAACCAACTAAAACTTGAGGATGTCGATGTTAAAGAAGTAATGCTAGAGTTCAAAAAGATCAACAAATATACAAAATTTAGTTGACTCTACTGTGATTTGTGCGGAGGAGGTTGAAATATTGAAGTTCATATATTTGATCACACTAGACCACATTCCAAGCACTTATCTACATTGTGTTCGTATGGTGAAATGCGTATAGATCCTTACTATAACGACCCAACCGATCATTTTTCTTACTAGATTCTCGTTCCCCTATTTATGACTTTCCATATGTGTTTTTACTGTTTTATGACTTGTGGGGATGATTGGTTTAGTTTCGGAAGAGTTCGGCTTGAATTAAGAACACTTAGTTCCATAATAGTGGCCTAAGGTGGCCAAGTTTGATTTGAGTCAACACTTTGAGTAAACGACCTCGGAAACAGAATTTGAAGGTTCCAATAGATTGTATAATGATTTTGCACTTGGGCGTGTATTCGGATCAAGATTCGGGTGATTCGGGAGCGTTTCGGTGCTTATTGTTAAAAGTTGGCGTCTTGAAGGTTTTAGAGTTTCCTAGGTTTAGTTTGAAGTATACTTTGGTGTTATCGATGTTCGTTTAGGATTTTGAGCCTTGGAATAGGTTCGTATAGTGATTTATAACTTGTGCGTAAAATTTGGCTTCACTTTGAGTTGTCTAAGTACGATTCATCGCGTTCAGATCTAGTTGGAAGAAGTTTGAAGTTCAAAGATTGATTATTTTGGTTCAAAGATTTATGGACTTGTTGGTGCATTTGGAGGGGGTCCCGGGTGACTTGGGTGTATTTTGAACCACCTAGAGCTAAGAATAAAGTGTCAAATTTCGCTGGTACTAGTTTCCTTCTTCGCGAGCGCGGAAGGTGTATCGTGTTCGCGATGAAGGATTTTGGGCTGGATATTATTTTTGCTACACTTTCACAATAGTACGCTCACGATCGTGGAACCTAGGGGGCAGTGGTCTACGCATTCGCGACAACATACTCGTGTTCGTGTAAAAGGGGCAATGGACCTAAGAAGGCTAGGTCGTTGGTCTTCGCGTTCACGAAGAGCTGACTGCGTTCCCGAAGGGTTGGTCAGGTTGACCTACGCAATCGCCCGAGGCCTGGTCACGTTCGCGAAGAGGCTTTTATTGGCGCTGGCAGATTTTGCCCTCGCGATCGCGAGGGGACTTCTGCGATCGTGAAGAAGGGTCGATGAGCAGAAGCGTGTCTTAAAATCGGGACATAGGTTATTCTTTTTCATTTCTCACTTTTTGGGACCAAATTGGAGCTTCTTGGAGAGGGATTTTCACCTAGCATTTTAAGGTAAGTGATTTCTACCTAATGTGAGTTTAATACATAGATTATGGGTAGATTTTAATATAAAAATATGAAAATTATGGGATTATATTGAAAACCTTAGGGTTTATTAAAAATGTAATTTGATCACGAAATTAATTATGGAATTGAGTGTAAATTATACATTTGAATTCGTAAGGTCATTGGTAGTATTTATCTACGGAAATTTTCGGAATCCAGGCACGTGGGCGAAGAGGTGACTTTCATGAACTTTCCAAATATTGTTGAGAAATTACTCTAATAGTTAATTTATAAACTTTTGGGCATATATTATAGTTTGTACGACTTTTGGCTAGTTTTCGATTGCCCAGCATTGAGTTGAGGCAATTAATGAGGTTGGAGAGCCGAGTAGTAAACTTGGAAGTGAGGTAAGTCTCTTGTCGAATCATGTAAGAGGGAATTATCTTCGTAGGTGCCTAAATTTTTATTTGCTACAAGTTTTTGGTGCTACGTACGCACGAGGTGACGAGATTCCGTACATAGCTAAAATCATGCTTATGTCCGGGTAGACTTAGGATTTTATCATGCAATATTTGTATTATGTAAACTCAACTTGTTAGTTTAATTACTTAAATTTATAATTGAAATTTGATTAGGGATTATGTTAGGCCAAGCTTCATTACCTTGAGCTTTAGCGGAATACTTGATTGTTGGTATATAGTATGCTTTCTTTGTGTGCACATCCTTGTGCTGAAATTATTCCTGTAGTTCGAAGAGTTTCTCTGTGCTAGTGGATTGGACCGTACGCCTCGAAATTATATTTGAGATGCATAATCATAAGCTTACAAGATTTTGTATCCCCCAAGAGCATAATCATAAGCTTGAGTCTAAATTGGGGATTCAATTCATAAGCTCGAGGTGGAGGCAAAAAGTAGTTCACGTCGCGCCATGACATTAACCAAGGCGCCTGTTGGGAGGCAATCTAAATTTATTGTTCTCTTTTATTTTATTTTTATTTGTTTACCTTTTCTGTTGTGTTGTTTCTTGTTGTAGTGTAGTTTTTTATTTTGTAGGACCAAGGGAAGCAAAGCCATTGAAATAATATAACAACAAGCTAGAGGGTTGTAACTAAGTGTGGGGTGCTCGCACAAAGGCCCATACCGGAGAAGTTTGAGTACCCCATGAGTTTCTAATATTTTGGCATTTGGCCTACCAGAGAGTTTCTTTTACCTTCTTTTTAGGTATAGTGCATTAGAGACAATGTGCAATTTTAAGTGTGGGGTGAGGAGATTGTTTGTGTGATATTCTATGTTACTTTAATTGAAAAATAAATATAAATAAAAACAAACCGAATAAAAAAAAAATATGGGACTTTTCCTGACGATGGATCTTTTAGACAGTTTTCTTGAGGGATTAAAGTCGAACAAAAATACAAAAATATATCTTTTTATTTTTCTTATGTAGTAATAATCTCATGGTGGTTTTTCTTTATGCCTCGTTCTTTATCTGGAATGTAATTTGAACCGGTTAGTAACTTTTTCATATTAGAATATTAGGATGATCGAAAATAAAAGAAGGAAGAACGATGTGATTCCTAGGCATTTTTGACTTGTTTGATGGTATCAGATTTAGGTCTTGGCATATGTACCACCTTCCCTTTGTTTTAAATATTTGATGATGCCGTGAAAATACGATAGCATGTTTCATGACGCCTATGTCTTATTTTCTTGACTCATATTCAATTTCTATTTTATGCTTAATATCTCTTGGCTCTATGAGTACTTACTTGATTTGAGAGTCATAATGGAACCATCTTTAGTGAGTCATGTTCCATGTGTGAAGTGAGTTCTTAGTATAGTCTATGTATTGCATTTTAGTCTAGAACTTGCTCGAAATGTGAATCAAAGTGAAATCATAGGTGTTGCTTGGTTTGAAAAATGGCGTTAGACCTTCTTTGATATGTTATTGTTATATATATGTCTCTACCTTGTCTGGTATTGTTACTTCTACACTTTTACTTGATTTACTTCTGCTATATGTCCTCTCTGAATTCATGCCTTAACTTGTTATTAGTATGTACATGTTACATGTCTCCATTTGTTACGTGATTTACTTATTAGATGTCTTGACCTGTTACATACCTTCACTTACTACTTGTTTCACGTGCTATTTACATTTACTTGTTATATCCTCCACTTGTTACATGATTTCATTTATTACACACCTCTACTTGATACATGTTAAAACTTAACGTATATCCTTCCTCGTTTCAAGCTCTACACTTCTTTGCCTAGCCTGATTGGGTGACTTTTAAATTGGTTGTGTGTTTATGCCTTGTGAAAGCTTTGTCTTTATATGTGGGAGACTAGCTCTAGGTTGTTGTGCTGCTCATCTTACATTATTTGAGTTTGTATTCCTAGTTGAGCTTCTCGTGTCAGTTTTCTTGATGTTACGTTATGAATTTTTCGTGCTTGGTTGTTGTAGAATATATATATATATATATATATATATATATATATATATATATATATATATATATATATATATATATATATATATATATATATATATATGGGATTGGGTTGCACGCTGTAACAGAGAAAATGTATTATGGGTATTCTTGAGTGTTGGTTTTTGTTACCGTATAATGTTGTGAGACTGAGTAGTGATGATAATCTGGGGGCCTCTGTCATTTATATTCTTGTTTTGTTCATTATGTGGTTATTCGTTTCTCTATTTCGTATTACTTTTCCCGTTTATCATATGCATAGGTTAAAACCTCGTCACTACTTCACCGAGATTAGTCAAGATACTTACTAAGTACATGGAGTTGGTAGTATTCACAGTACACTTCTGCACCTACCTGCGTTCCAGATTCATTCGAACTCTTGTTCATGGTAGTTTAGGATTCATCTCTGTTTATGCAAACTTCAAACAGATATTCTATTTATTCTTAATGTCGATTTTGTAAATCTAAGTCACAGTGGCTCGTGACTTGTACTACCAGACTTTAGGAAGTTGTATACAATTCAGTTATTTTCATTCTTGTTATTGATTTTTCACTTGAGTTACCTTATTTTATGTCAGACCTAGCACTGGAGTTGGGTATCATTACGACTAGGAGAATTTTGGACCGTGACATCCACTTATTTTTTTGCCAATGACTTTCATATTTTGTCCAATTAATGTTAGGAATGCAATGAATGTGTATCTTAAGGAATAATGAGCAAAGTTCTGGACATTATAAATCGAGATAAATCTGTTATATATTTTAGTAATAATGAAGATGGGCATATATGGAAAATACAAGATCTCTTCGCCAATTTTGGGTCAGAAATGTATAATATTATATTATCTATTCCGATTTCCACTACAGGAGCAATAGATAGGATAATATGGACAATGCAAAATCTAGAAATTAGAAAGTTAAATCAAGATACCATTTAGCAAAGCAGATGTCTAGGATACCATTTCTTGATCATGGGGAGAAGTTTTAGACAGTGGAAAAAGCAGTAAGCGATAGGGGAAGACTTGGAAGAACAAGAAGTAGGGAATTTAAGCATACATCATTCGGTAGAATAAATTGAACATTTATTTTTAAACCATTGTATGTTATAACAGAAGAATTATGAATAAAACGAACTAACTGTTCATATAGTATCCTACAAACCTACGTGCTTTGCCATATGGTATTCAACAAAAATAATAGAACCACATGGACAAAATCCATCCTTTCAAAAGGAAAAAAATTAATACCCATTTCTCCCCTCCTCTTCCATCTCGACCCTCATATTTTTTGAGAAAACAACTACTAGTATAATTTACAACTTATGAGGTACTGTGATCACCATATAATCAACTCAATTAGGAGGCAGAAGAAAACAGTCAGAGTTGCAACTGTCCCAACCCTCTACCAGATGATCTTGAAGGGGGCCTATTCAAGTCTGAAGCAGCTCGAGTTGATTCTTCTGCTATTTGTACCTCCTGAATAGGGAAGAAGAGAGAATGAAAAACAGAATAGCAGCAGTCCGAGCAAATAATTAAATATATTGTTTTGTGCCCCTTCCCTGACCCATACAAAATCTGTCAGTCATCTATCCTTCTGACAGCTTGAGCAAAATTAGTCATGCCAGAAAATTTAGTTCCCCTTTCAACAACAGAACAAGTACCCCTAAAGCTTAATAAGCAGGTTTAAGTATTATCCGTAAAATCAGTAGACAAAAGCATCAGCGAAGAAGTGGACAAAGGAAGCAGAGAAAAACCTTTGGCCACGAAGTAGAAACAAAACGTGATTGAGTCTGTGACTTCGAATGCAAATGATGTTGCTTCTGAATTTGCTGAAACTGCTGCAGCTTCAAAGCAAAGTTTATACCATTATGAATGTCTTGCAAATTTTCATTGAGGTCCCCATCCTCAGAGATTTGTGAGCCTCCTCCTCCATAATTAAATTGAGAATAAGGAATCCCAAATGTTCTCCTAAATCTCTCTTCCTTGAAGGAGTATGAAGGCACAGTTTTCAAACGAGTGCGAAGAACCTTAAAGGCTGCACTTTGCTGCATCAATTGATTAAAAGATATTTTAGATCAGCAAGAGCACATATAATTGCATTATAGTGATGAGGATATGGAAATTTGGCAGGCAATATTTCTTTTGACTCAGGCACACACACATCACATGTCAGATAGGTAAGCATCAATGATGAGAAATTTTACATTAAACCTCACACAACTAACATTAGTTGTGTCATGTGTGAACGTTCTTATCAGTTGACACGTGTACATTGTGGGTCCCACAATCTTCATTCTCATGTCCTACCTTCTCCACCCACCAGTGCGCACTGTAAGTAGAGATGATTTCATCGGTCGTCTAATTTTCTTACTCGTTGACACATCACATACCCTCTCCACCATGTTCTCTCTCTTCGACCTCATTCAATCCCCATATCCTCCAGTTTAAGGTCCGAAATGGGAGCGTACTAACCCACAACCTCATCTCTATTTTGATTTGGGTAATGAAGTTTGAGAAATCAAAGAAAAAATCATGTCAGGTTTGGAAGGAATTGAAATATAGATAGTGTACATAGAATAAAGAGTAAAAGTAAGGGCGGTGCTGTTAAGAACTCTCAGCGGCAAATGGGGTTGTGGAGAAACTGAAAATATGGGTCGCCAATAGGAGACCTTGAAGAGTTTGGTTCTAGTTTGGTGGGGAAAAAAGATGGCATTTTTCCTTTTTGGACGTTTAAGTTGAAACAACAGGCTTCATTACAACAACAACAACAACAACCCAGTATAATCCCACCAAATGGGGTCTGGGGAGGGTATGATGTACGCAGCCTTACCCCTACCCTGGAAGGGTAGAGAGACTGTTTACGATTGACCCTCGGCTAAAGAAGATGAAGGAAACAACATGCTTCATTGATTTGGTAAATTGCTTTCAGGGAAAAATGCCAAAAATACCCCTCTACTATTGTTTATTGTTTAGATATACCCTCCATTATACTATCGGACAGAATATACCCTTACCGTTAGGCAAACTTTCAAATGTTCCCTCATTTTAACGGACTGGACACGTGGAAACTATTAAACAGAAGATCCACCAATTGAATAAAAAGACCCAGCCCCATATCCTAACCCATAGCCCATTCCAACCTCCCTTCTCCCATTAAAATCATTTAATCCAACGGGCAGTAATTGGGTATTTGCCAAGGACCGGCGAAGAGGATGTTGTGGTTGATAATCCATGTGTTTGTGCTTGAAGAATTTTGAATTTAACAATGTTTCTTGAAATGGGTTCGGTTCTTGTTTTATGTATCCATAGAAAAATGATAGTGTGTTTTTTCTCGGTTTGGGTCCTAGGCGTGCTGATCTTTTTCATTTCCTTCTGTTGTGTATTTCTGGATCTGCATACTATTTTTTCCATTTCTACTTTTGCTAATTATTGTTTTTACAATTTTTTGGCTCATTTAGTGGTGTTTGCTATATTTTCATTAAGAATACATGATCACAAGCGTCACAATTATCTTGTTATTTTTATTATGCTTCTATATGGCTTTTTCTGGTGTTGTCCCTTCTTGTCTATATTTTCATTAATGTGGTGCTTATACTTTCCTGAGCCGAGGGTCTATTGGAAAGTCACTCTATCCTCACAAGGTAGGTGTAAGGTCTGCGTACACACTACCCAGACCCCGCTAGTGTGGGATAATACTGGGTACGTTGTTGTTGGTGTTGCTACAAAATTTTGATTTTTTAATAATTAAAATTTTTGCAAAATTGTTTTGAGCCTACTACCAAGAAAGAAAAGTTTTTTCCTCTTTGCATAAGTCGACAAACTATCTTAAAATCTTTTTTTCTGAAAGTCTTTAAAAGAATTTGAAAATTATTATAAAAAACTCATCTTCAAATTTTTTAAGCAAACTCCGTCAGTAGCAGGCTTTAAGAGGAATTAAAGATTCTGTTATCATGCTGCATTGCTACATTGGAAACCTTTTAAATTTTCTCTTTGTATCATGATCAGCTTGGTAGATCAGTTATGAAATCTAATTTTGTTTTTTACATCATACCATGAAACTTGGACGTTTGTGCATTTACTGAGCGAATAAATGATCAAGGATTATGGGTTTACTGGTTTTAATGGGAGGGGGGGAGGTCTGAATGGGCTATGGGTTAGATATGGGGCTGGGTCTTTTTATTCAAGGGTTGGATCTTCAGTTTAATAGCTTCCGCATGCCCAGTCCGTTAAAGTGAGGGCAAATTTTAAGCTTTGCTTAACGGCAAGGGTATATTCGATCAGATAGTAAAACGAAGGGTATATCTAAACAACAAAAAATAGTAGAGGGATCTTTTTAACCCGTTTCCCTTGCTTTAATACCAACATCACCAAGTAGCTATTGGCTTCTTAAGAGATCTAATAGCTTTTGAAGGAGATTTGGTTTCCTTGGTGGAGCCAATTCTACCAACAAGGGATTGAAGAGACCTGCCGAAGGAGGAAGCAGAGTGAAGGAAATAAGGAGAAATCTATGGGTGAAGAGGGAGAAGGAGACAAGAGGGAAATACTGGGCCCGCATCATACACTTGTCATGTACTTAAAATCTCAACACAACTATACATGTGTCTCACTAATTGTAAAATTACTCATCGCAGATAATACAGAAGCAGCAAGAGAGTGACAATAAGCAAATATTCACTTTAAAGGAAAATGAATATTCAGATTAGCTCTTTGTTAGAGTTGTCAGTATGACTATACATGAAAATTTAAGCAGTTATGATCACTTTAAGCATAAAATCAAAGCCCTGTGACACCAATTCTAATGATATAAACAAGTAACAGCTCACTGAATTTCATGCGACAATATGCTCAACTTTTGGCACTGTATTAAATGGGACTCGAGAAACTAAACTTGCAAACAAAAGCTGATACAAGGAAACTCTTAAGACACATACCAGATGAGAATTTCTTTTTCGTCTTTGAAAAGCCCGATGAGACTTTTTTATGCAATCTTTATAAATCTCGCAAGAATTATGGAAGGTGCAGGAACTTCTGGAACGAAAGTTCTTGCTTCTCTCAAACAATAATCAATGTATCGACTTGTTCATTTCTGTGAATCAACCAAAGAACCTAACAAATTCTAAGAGCTGCGTTTTGAATAAAAAGGTGACTGCCTGTACAGTAATATTGTTCAACGATGACTGTCATGTGAAATGAATTAGACTGTAGTTAACGGTCTCTGTTTCTACTTGTGAAACAAAGAACCTGAAAAAATGCCTAAAACTTGCCTACTTGGGAGATTCGATCAGAACTCTCAATAAATGGTAGTAAGCCGGTTATAGGAGCCTGTAATGCAGGGACATAGCTGAATGACAAAACATACGCCCTGCTCCACATGGAGAAATTGGTCACAAATGGAATGGAATGATGGAGGCTTCAAATGGAGTCGAGAGACTAAATTGAATCTGTTACTCAGCAGAAGTCCGAGAAACACTATCCAACCCAACTGTCAGATAGACACCTGATGCTATTGGAAGTGTACGGAAGAGGCAACAACACCTAATAGCACTGAAAAGATAGACAAAGAGCTCAAAGTCGTTGGGCCATGTCTGGGTTCTACAGTTAGGTGACGATGAAAAACTAATGAGGGGTCATATTTAAGACTGTCGTGGAAAGATCAGACAAAGATGGAGCCAAAGGAAGAATGGCCCAATGCTTGACCGTGCTCCACAATGCCCAGAAAAGCAACTCAGGTTGTGAAGGACTTAGATCTGGCCTGGACCATAAATCCTAATTAAAAGAGCCCGCAGCAGAATTTAATCGAAAAACCAACAACAATGTCCACCGATATTGTGGTACCTTCTTGCTTCCAAATCAAGTTAATGGGAAAGCGGCCATAGAAAACGGAGCAAATAAGCAGCAGGAGGTGGCTAGAGACAGGTCGACAAACTACTACTTGCCACTGATTTTCAAGGTCAAAGAGTCCAGCAGATTAGACAAGGAAACAAATGAAGACCACAAATCTTATTTGAGGACGGCAAAGCAGTAGGACGAAGTAGGCCAGGCGCCATAGATCCAAAATCCAAGTTCAGCACCATAAGCAGGTTGGAAAACCCTATTTACTGCAAACGAAAGAAGGTTAGGCACGAAATGATGGGAAATGAGAAAAAGTTGGAAGAAGCAGGCCAAATACTGAAGAACCCTAATGGCGAGAGTCGGTGCATTAGCGAAAAAGCAACAATCAGGTAGCAGCTACCACGTGGCAACTTGGCAAGAAAGTCACACCTATGGGATAAAATTCCAGCAGAAGACAGCAATAAGAGGAGCAACTGGTTCGAAAAGGTAGAGGAAGCAGGGGAAACTTTGAGGGGCTGGAAACAGCTGATGGGGACGAGAACGAGATGGGAATGGGCAAAGTTCAGGGTTCCAAAGGGTGGGCAAAAAGATTCTAGGATTTGGAAAAACTTTTAGGTTGTCTTTTCAGGTTGAAAGGGTTCATTGCAATTGTAGTCAGAAGTTTAAAGTGGAGGCAGCGAATTGTTATGAATAGCAAAGAGAGTTGGGTTCAAAGAGTGAGTGATATGAGGATTTTAGCGATGCCATAGAAAGTATATTTGGAGGCTTGACACAAAGTATCAGGTATTATGGGAGGTGACATCTACCTCAAAAAAATAATTAAAAACCATCTCAAAAGTTATGGAGGTGTGTATCTTAGCAGACAACTATGGGACTCAGGAAGTGGGTTATAGGACTACTTAGACCACCATGCCATGTGGTGGAAGCCTTTGGAAGAAAATATTGAAATTATAGGAGTTCTTCAAAAATATTAACTTCAAGATGGAGAATGGAGCCCAGGTTGATTTATGGAGACAAGTTTTTTTCCTGAGAGAAATTACTGTATCACAAAGCAGCACTAAGGAGAAAATCACTTCCCTGCAATTTGCAAGATTTCTTGTCAACATACAACAAATTAGCACAGTATATAGGATTAGATGAATCTGCACGACTGAAAAGTTGAAGAGGTCCAGAACCTCCTTGAGCTGTTTATATAAGGAGAAAATCTCAATCTTTCTCAATTATGTTTGAAGACAATCGAGATGGGAGACACATATGTAACGACGACTGCACAGTAGTCATTCTATCATAGAATTCAGAGGACATGATTTTTCTCGCTCAGTTTGGGTTCCCAAAGCCCAAGAAAGGTATACTTTTTAATGTGATTTAGCCCAGTGGGGAAGCCACACTTACATTGATGAAAATAAGGAAAAGCTTGTCAGCTCATGCTTCATTTGTAAAAAAGCAGGGCATGAGGTGAACCAATTATTACTTTATTTTTCAAGTGGCACACAGGCTATGCAGACAGCCTGGAACTTTTAGGAGCATGATTGAGTGATGACGACTTCAGATACCTTCAAAAGGATGCTGCAAAGTAGGTCATTTAGGAGGAAGAGGAGTAAAGAAGGGAAGTGAACCCCACACTTTTTGACCCATCTACAACAACAAAAAAAGACCCAGTGTAATCCCACAAGTGGGGTCTAGGGAGGGTAGCGTGTACGCAGACCTTACCCCTATCTTAAGAAGATAGAGAGGATGTTCCCAGTAGACCCTCGGCACAAGAACAGTATAACTTTTCGACCCATCTGTAAAGATAAAAACCGACAAGCTACTGAAAGGTAGAAAATACCTTGTTACAGATTATTAAAGAAACTTTAATGTTCTTGTACATTTTAGGAGCACCTATGAGATATTAGCAGAGATGATTTGAATCTCTTTGTCGAGAACCATTTTTTTGCTCGAGGTTCTCTACCTCTTGTACAACTCTTTTAAAGCAGTAAGATCTACTAAACAAACAAATGAGAATATATTTGGTGCAAAGACCTTCAACTCAAGCAGCCACTAGAGAACTAATTCAGAACACACCTGGGGTAGCAGCATCAGCAGACCATATAAGGCTTTTAACAACCATATGTATCTTCCAGGTTCAAGAAGCTGCAAGGAAAGAGTCAATAAGTAACTCCCCAAATGTTGTAATGCAATCATTAAGTTGAGCACAATCAGTACATCCAACCACACAAAAACTATGAGTTAGTTCAACTGACACCATGGAAAAGAAAGGCATCGCTCAAATTAGGTGCACACCCACTTCATTTGCACACAGAACCATCAATCTGGAATCTGGAGCAAAAATTAAAGCCTGAAGAAGATGTGTTATTGGTGAAACATTGGGAATCTTTTTGGTAGTCTATCAGCCTTTATGCTGTATGATATGTTGGTATAAGATTGTTCAGTGAAGTAGATATGTCGATAGTAATTTAATCTGCTTTACTCCAAGTTGTTTTCCCCTGCTCATTTACTTGCGATGCATCTGAAATATAGACTACAGAAGCATTTTGGTCCTTTGGCATGCTCCACCGAACATACTAGAAAGTAGAACCATGTGCTTGTAGGAGCGAAGAAAACATTCTTGATGCAATAATACTAAGCTTCCAGAAGCATCTAGGAGTGAAAAATAACAGAATGCAACTTAATTCTAAAAAGCAAAGGAAAGAAATGTTACGTTTTTGCTTCATTAAGCAGTTTTCGTCAATGGCATCTCTATTTTTTCCGGCTGAAATAGTTGGTCTCTACATCCTAAATTGGGATAAAAGAAGCACATATCACTAAGAGAGATGAAAACACTCAGTTGCTTTTGATATTGGACTACCTCTTCAACAATAACCCTCAAAGTGAAAAGTTATTTACAAGATCCCAAAAAAAAGACGCACTTGCTTCTGCCAAAACCATAAACAAACATAGGGAAACAAACTTTGAAGTATTAACAGCTTGATAAAAGGAGAAACTGAAAATACCTGCAGCCTAAGGTAAGCAAAGGTTGGAGTCTCTAGAAGGTGGATCAACTTGTCCAGTTGGACTAAGAACTTAACATTGATGTCTTCCTCAACCAACGAATGAATAACAGAACTTGCATGTTGATATGCCTGTAATGTAATCCCAAACAGATAGAAGACCAAGGTCTATTCTGTTCAAAAATAGGAAAAGGGGTAAACACTCGGAGAGACACAAGTGAAAGTCCCGTCCTACCTGAGCTAATAGGCAGAGACTAATTATCGCCATTGGCGAATGGCACCATGATGCATACAAGGAAAGAAATAAGTTCTTCCCATCAGCGTTGACCAGCGATTGTTTAAGAAGATCTCGAAGGTCAGATAACTCCGACGAAGTAAGCAAAATCAAGTTTAAGGCCTGAAATAGGAATCAGCAGACTACTCAGCCCTTTTTTCAAACATTACAGACCCGAAGAGAGCTTCATAATTCTAAGTTTCTCTAATATGTTCTTTGATAATTTCTCCAAACAGTGATACTTAAGCATAATGACTGTAACTAATTATCTCGTGCCGTTTGTTAGAATCAAGATAGTCTCCTGATAAACATCTGTCAGAAGCAAAACCTGAACCATGATAGATGCAAAATCAAAATCTGATTCGCCTTCAAGTATGGTAGACAGTTCACGGTACACTCTTTCAGCATCTAGAAGGAAACACAGTTGACGAATTATCAAAGCTCCACGTCTGAGAGGAAATTAGAAGGTGTGAAGCTAACAGAAAAGGATCTCAAAACACTTAAGAAACAACGAAATGATACCAACATCGCATCCTAAAACAAACAGAAGAAACAATTACTTTTCTAGAAGTGAGTGATCAAGCTGAAAGTTGTGAATCAGGAACACAACAAGCTGGCGGAAGTGTTGAGGATCTTCAGCAATACATGCATGCACCTCGAGCACCAAAAGCACTACCTGAAAAAGAATTAACACTCTCAGCACAATAGCAGGAACCCCCTATACAATCGCAACCTCAAATTAGTGGATGTGAAGAATCAGTTGAGCATATTATTATTATAATTAAGGACTCTTCTTTTGGATAACTGGAAAAAAAAAATCAGTAATATCAATCTAAACCGATAAAACAAAACAAAAACATCTGCCCAACCCTGACCTCCCTACCCCCTTTCAAATAAAAACCCTTCCAACCACCGGAGGTTGACCACAGATTAGAACTAGCAGCTACAATACAATTGTCTTTTACCTTTTATTTTCTTTACTAGTTAGGGTTAATCTGGGTCAAGACGAAATATGAGAGACAGGCATTTATGGAAATATGCAGTTCACTAAGCTTAACTATGAAGATTAACCAGCTCAAGAATGAATTCAACTTGTTCAGGTAGATGATAATCATGGCAATAAACTGGATAATAACAGCCAAACTTCACATAGTTGAAAAGCCAAAGTGTAGGAAGACAATCAAGAGGCTTTTTGGTTATTGTGCAAAACAGCAAGTATTTACAAGCTTTTATACCAATACCAAATGATGCTGGTGTAAATTTCATAAAAGATGGGGTCGGGGACAATCTAGAAACACTAATTAGCTGTCATGCATAAACACTAATAATATCAAGAAGGGTCAAGAATAAATATCAAAAGAGAGAAGGATAGGAACTACTTATAATACACAATAAACTATATCAGAGCAGCAAACCAAGAGGGTGAGAATGCACGGGAGAAAAATCTATTTTTTAAATATGATACAATGAGCTCTATATATAATACATATTCTACTCCTACCACATATGGGACTAGGACATATTCTACTCCTACTACATATAGGACTAGAACTATTACACATAACTATCTAACACTCCCCCTCAAGCCGGTGCATACAAATCATATGTACTGAGCTTGTAACATATGTAACTAATACGAGGACCGGTGAGGGACTTGGTGAAAATATCTGCAAGTTGATCACTCCACATACAAGGCCACTAGAAACCCCATAAACAACAAAATCAAGTGGTTGCTGATAAACATCAGTTGGCCAAAAGGCAGCCAGGAAATCAATGTTCAAGTCGGAAAAGTGCACTGTTCACCCGGAAAAAAAATAAAAGTTGTCAGAATTTGATGTAATTTATATGAGTAGGCTCAGAATCTCTAAACGAGTAAGTTGTCCTCAAGAAGTTTTGTCAAAAAGTGGATGGAATGGCTCACATGCGCCGAAAAAGTTGTAGTAGCTCGCCAGAACCCTAGTTCTGGCTCGTGACTTTCTGCCGGAGCGATTAGAGAGATTAACTGGGGTTTTGCCGCCTGATTTTTCCGAACAATATGGTAGTGTTGGTTTTTGCACAACACTTACCGATGAGGAGATAACGCAAATCAATCTTGAGTCGTCAACCAGAAAGACGCACAATGAATGCCTTTTCTGTTCAGATGGGACTAAAATTTCTGGGGTTCGGTTGCATAAGGGTTTCGGATCTGATGGTGGTACTGGTATATGCACAGTACCACTGTAGCAGTGATGAACCCTAGGAAAAAGACGAAGTTGCCGGAAAATTGCACGGCGATGAGATCTTTCTTCCCGGATGTCGTTGGAATAACGCACAACGATAATTTTCTCATTGAAGCTCTGATACCATGTGAGAATGCACAGGAGAAAAATCTATTTTTTAAATATGATACAATGAGCTCTATATATAATACATATTCTACTCCTACTAGATATGGGACTAGGACATATTCTACTCCTACTACATATAGGACTAGAACTATTACACATAACTATCTAACAAAGGGCAAGCCCAAAGATACAAATAAAATACACCCAACAAAGGGACAAGAACATCTGCAAAGAAAAACAAGGTTGCCCATGGCCAGGTCCAGCAGAAAAGTAATGTGAAATATAAATTGCGTTGATCATAACTGTGAACCTAGCAAAGTGACATCATCCAGGCAAACTAATCTTAAGCAGAGTAAAGCAGTATGAAGTACCTCATCAGAGGGATCTGATAGCGCCTTTAGAAGAGAATCAAGGATGTCATCAAGAAAAACTAAGACCTGTTTCACAAATAAGAAGAAAAATGAACACATATGCTGATAAAAATTCAGGAACCACAGAAATGTAAGCAAACAGAAGCAATTATTGGTTGACCGACAAAGAAATCTTTGTAAAATAAGGCTGTTATCAAAGCGCTCACACACAATATACATCATATTACTTCTGAAAGTTGAAACAAACATGGAAAATATTTTTAACTTTTAAGGCAAAAATATGATTAGAGAAGCAATAATTTTTCTAACAATTAAATTATAAACGACAAATACATAATCTTACCTTTAAAATCTAAACAATTCTTAGTTATCGATGATGAGCATTTATTTGAATGAGGAGACTACCATATGCAACTTTAATACACCTGAACCGTACAGCAATGCAGGATCTAGTATTCGACTCTCCTGCACTCTTGTCGTCCTAGAAGAGAGAAGAGAGAACAAGTACGGGCAAAATGCGGAACCTTTCTTCCACTGGATGTAAAAGAATGGCCTATGCTAAACAAATTGAATTTGTTCTGTAATTTAAGTTAAAGTTATGAAGATGAAAAAAAGAAATGTAAGTTCCAAGAAACAATAATGCAGCTCTTTCTAGTAGGACGTCTTTGATAATTCCTATGACTACTCGACTCCCACCTATGACCTAACAATGAACTAGTAGTGCTTATACAAATCCAGGCTCCATTACCCACCTTTCTAAGGAAACCCATTACTCCATCCATGCTGATAATGTAGGGTAAATTAAAGATATTGAGGCCTCGTTTGTTTTTTTAAGATTAAGACGTTTGAATCTGAATGCACGTCTGAATATTAAGATGTGGTATGCAGATCTGAACATTGAATGATTAAGACTGTTTGTTTTTCAACATCTGAATACGTATAATATATATATATATATATATATATTTCAAGATAAAAACATATACAATTCAAAAAAAAGTGATTAAATATTATATCAATTAGTGAAAATATTAACTTGAACAAAAAAAGTTATTATTTGAGATAAATTGAAATATTATAAGATATAAATCAATATTTAATGTAAGATCCAATTGTTAAACTATTTGAACTATAAATGAAAATTATATATAATAACAACGTAGTAACGAAATGTAACCAAAAAAAAATTTGAACGTAAATTTATCTTCTAATCAAACTTATCCAAAGATGGATTTATTATTTGGGATAGATTTTTTATATCATCGTATAAAGTAGATATATAAAAACAAGCAACTTTAATTTTCATAATATATAAGTATGATATCGTAACCTAAAAGTAGAAAATAATATGGTATAACCAATTAAATTCATGTGATAGTATAAATTAATTTTACAACGTCAATATATATAACTTAAATCAATTTGTTTACACGACAACCATCAACCGTCAAAATATGTCACAAATGTGACACCGCGAATCTCACATTGACAAAACATGGATGCTAGGTATATAAATAAACAAGTCTTAGACCCTATTGATGCATTTTAACGACGTGCGGTCCTAGACCCAAAGCGGACAATATCACTAGTGGGTTGTGATGTTACATATGGTATCAAAGGTGGTGGTGCGGCAAATGTCAACGAGGACACTGAGTTCTTAAGGTAGAGTCGTGTGAGCCTACACCCAAAGCGGACAATATCACTAGTGGGATGCACTGTTACGAACAAAATAAACCTAAATTATTATTTGACCTCTACTGTGCAATCACCAAATACAAATACCGTTCTCCTTATGGAATTTGTTGGACTAACAAAATTTAAGATGTTGAACAAGTATATTTTGAAAACGAAAAAAAAAAACAAAAAAGCACGTCAAATTATAAAGTCCTAAGGCCTTCGAACTAACTTTTATGAAACATGCTATATATAAAGGGCTATACAGGTGCAAAATTTGTTTTGGGTTTAGAAGAAATAGCCTGATGTCAAGAGAGAGAAAAGGAGCACCGAAAAAAGAGGCGTGTATTTTCGATATTTTTAACCTCTGAACGGAATTAAGACTCAATTAAAGGTCTGACCGAATCAGACCCAATCAGACCTATTCAGACTTTTTAAAAATAAAAAAACAAATATCACTTAATGGGCTAAGATCTGATTCATTCAGATTCAGACCCTCATTAAGTGCAAACAAATGGGGCCTGAGACATGTGTCAACTTAAATAACCATCTTCATGACCATGACAAAGCATACTCATCATGCAATAACAAAAAAGGATGGTTCACATGATGTTAAGTTTTCAGTTACCTCTGAGCGATGTCTATTTAACAGGGTTGACATCCAGTGCAATGCTTCAATACGTGTTGCCTCCCATTCACTGGACAACTGCCTGATAAGCAGATAAGACAAAGTTCATAAGAAACCTAAATAATATTACAAAAGCCACTGTCATACAATTACTTTGATTGCTGACAGTGAATGCAACATCAAGAGAAAACTATTTCAAAATATCAAACACTATATTTTCCTCTTTAATTTCATACCTCTGAGCAATGGAGAGGATTGCTCCTACATCAAATCCCTCGGCTGGATCAGCCTCGATACCTCGAAGTTCTTCATTCGTTTCGCGAGCGACCTGATTGGAACAAGCAGTGAATAGGATAAAAGTGAAAAGGAAGACACAAAAGGAATAACAAGAAGCACAAACATCAAAAAAGAAAAGGTGGCATGAGAAGGAAAAAATGTAAAGTACTAGAACCATAAGACAGTGTACTTACAACTCTTATCTTCTCTTCTTTATCAGATATACAGGGCAAAATTGCTCCCATAATGTCAGCGTAATAAGGCACAAGCTGCTCTCCACCAAGTTTCACAAACTCATTTATCTGTAGAGCAAAGCAGTCTATTGAAATTGATATAACAGATCGAAGCAAGTAGTGAACTAAAAAAGGGCATCCCAGTGCACAAGGCATCCCGCGTTCTCGCAGGATTCGGGGAAGGACTTCACTCCAAGGGTGTGATGTAGACCGCCTATCCTAATGCAAGCATTAGTGGCAGCTTCCACGGCTCGAACCCGTGATCTATAGGTCACACGGAAACAACTTCACCGTTGCTCCAAGGCTCCCCTTCGAAGCAAGTAGTAAACTATTAACTATTCTTTGAAAAGGGATCTATTAACTATTTTTATACCAACGAAACCCAAGTAAGGGGAATAAAATATAACATAAAGCTAACCATAACATGATGTTTGATGAATCATACATGTCAAGGTCCTTACCCAAGTTACAGCAGTCAACCGAGTAAATTCATCCTGCGAGCCCGCCCTCTGTACCAGTATCTCTGCCATGCGACCATAATCTACAGACTTGAAAAGAAGTTCTATTTCAAGTTAAAAAGTAATCCAAGAAAAAGACATACTAAGATTTGCTTTTTAACAAAATATCTATGGTTTACCCAAAAAAGATATTTTTCTTACTTGTAGAGGATGGAGACACAAAACCATAGAAAAGATACATCTGCCATGTATAAATTAAAAGCAAAACACAACTACTAAAACAATACTGAAACACAAGCTACACTTGAGAGTAGCCATTTTTTGCATCACCCTAAATAACTGGGCCACTATAATAATAGTCCCTCTGTTTCAACTTATGTGTGCTAGTTTAACTGGGCACGAAGTTTAAGAGTGTGCGGAAGACTTGTAAATCTTGTGTTTTAAACTAAAGATATGTATAATGTACCAAAATGCCCTTGAATCTTATGGTAGAAAGTTAGAGTTAAAGAGTTACTAAATATAAAAGAGGCATTCTTTTAAAAACATACTAAAAGGAGAGAAACACATAAACTGAACAGAGGGGGCAATAAAGAACTGCAAGTTGTATCATTCCTTTTTCTTGGGCCATCTAAACATTATATATCATTCGACAGGTTAACAATCTACATGTGGCAGTAATCTTACTGGAGAATTCTTGATCTCTTGCAAAAACTCTGAGAGCGCAGAATCAGCCTGTTGTCTTATTTCATGGCTATTATCACTCAGCATATTAAATAATCCTGCAGTAGATCAACTCAAGTAAGATCACATTGATGTGAGGAAACAGAGCATTAAATCACACAGGACTCTAAACTTGATATACAAGCACTAACCATCCAGAAAATCAGGAAGAAAGCCGAGCATATCTATATCTGGAACACTGTCTAAAACTGTGATCCATCCAACAAGAAATTGGCGAACATAAGGATTGAGGACATTCATCCGTTCTCTCAACAATGGAATAAATTCTTCAATGCTGCAAAAGAAATTATATAATCAATTCAATGCTATTTCCATACAAGATGCATCAACCAAACAATAGTAAATTCATTAGTTTGAAGATATTGGTAGTATTAACAGCTCACCTGAATTGATCACTCTCTGTGACAATGTCCTGCATCCCACAAGTTGCAGAACAATGTAACAATACAGGATCAGTCAAATATCAAGCTTGTGAACATCTTTTGATAAAAATAACTAATCAGTTCAGAGACAAAATACTGGCACTCCCATGTCACCAAGTGTCACAGTCCGTCAAATAATGCATGGGAATGAGGAATAACTAAGAATAAGTAAAAAGAGAGAAAAGAAGTAACCCAAGCTTATCTACCCGTAACAAATAGAATTACATTCTCTTAACTATTCTCAAGAACCAAAAACACTCAGGCCTCATCTTTGATCCAAAAAGACCCTATGTTGATTTTAGATGTCTATATATATATAGCACAAAGCCTCTTAGCGAAATGTCGTTCGCCTTTTTAACCCTTTAAAAATAGATTTCATATTGGATAGAGTTGTCATTTATGTTATTTTCCTAATATTTAGGAATATAAAAATAATCAAAAAAATTCTTACTAAATCATTCCTTATTTGAACTAGGTAAAAAGACCTAATAATTAAGACTTTAAAAGAAATAAAGTTTTGCCTTATATGAATCGTTAAAAAGACTACCAATAACCAAAAACTCAGCAAACTAAATCATAAACCATCGGGAAGGAGTAGTACATTATGACGACTCAATAACTATAAAAAAGGATTAGTGGTACATTGAGTATGTTTTTAAAAATATTATTTAATGCTATTGATGTTATTATGTTCTTTATATAGACCAAACTAAAGTTGCTTCAAATGCAACAAAGTCAAATGACGGAAATCATAGACATGAAAAAGAAATTTCAAGTGACTAATGATCAATATTAGTTTGTATACTTCACCTTATACTATAATATTAAAAGTATACTCAATAATTAGAACGAATAACTGTAAAATAATTTAAGAATATATATCTTATACTATAATATTTAAAAAGTATATTCAATAATTAGAACAAACAACCGTAAAATAATTTAAGAATATATTGAATATACAAAATGATTGGCAATGATTCTACAAACACAAATATCAAACAATTAAATGTCAAATTGACATTTTATCATTTGAAAATAGATTTCTTATTAGATAAAATTATAATTACAGTAAAATAATTTTACTA
This sequence comes from Nicotiana undulata, assembly GCA_005239495.1. Taxonomy (NCBI): domain Eukaryota; kingdom Viridiplantae; phylum Streptophyta; class Magnoliopsida; order Solanales; family Solanaceae; genus Nicotiana; species Nicotiana undulata. The sequence goes on from ML281605.1 coordinate 75,021, forward strand.
TTAAAATTTTGAATCAACAAAAAGATAAGTTATTTCTTTTAATGTTGATAACAAATATTAAGTTTTTGAATTAACAAATTAACAAAAGAATGCAATTAGATTCCTTTTAAAATTCATCATATAAAAAAATTGTTTTCGAGTTGACTAAACTCTTAGGGTATACGAATTTATTTTCATAATAAGAGCATTGGCAATGAAAAAACAATCTAAAAATAAAGTAAAATCAATTATAGTGTAGTAAGAGTTAAACTGGTAAAAATAACCACCATTACCATAAGACATTCTCGCATAAGTACTCAAAAATTGCAATACGACACTGAAAACTTATCTGGGCTAGAATTTTTTCTCTATTATCCCAATATCCATAATATTACACTCTTTAATTCAATATCAAAATCTAAAAATACTTTTGTAGTGAAACTTATCAATTGCATGTCAGATATACATTGTTTAATAATATTTATATCCTAAGACACGTATATACATATATTATTTCTTGTCCTTCACCTAATCCTTTGTCCTGTCGTCATGCAATAGCAACTAGTACAACATCCAATGACATAAAGATCTTTAATTTTACCTTTACAAGCCTATCCAAAAGATGAGCAGCACTTTGCACATTAGCATCTGAATCTGCTGAAAGCTTACATAATGCGTCAAAGATCTGGTTGAAGAACACAATGAAATCTCCTCTTACAACCTGCAAAAGTAGCACAGTTGAAGTCAAAAAAAAGTAAAGTAAAAAATTGCAAAGTACAACTTCCTTTATCTATCTCACCTTTGCTATATTATACAGAGCTTCACAGGCGTAATAACGAACTCTGCTATCTTGATCCGAGAAGGAATTTAAGACTGGTGGCACAATTTGCTGGCACATCACATCCAGACAAGGTGTAAATTGCACATAGAGAAGCAAACTGTTGAATACTAGGCATAATCCAAGAATGTTTAACAGCACTAAGGAAGCACAATTATCAACCTCTCCAGAACAAGCAAATCATAACAACAAATCTAATAATCATGTTGAAGAATAAACTTCAGAGACAAAAGTAACTTTGAATTATAACACCCAAAGAGCATAACCAATATGTATCTTTTCAATCCACTTTTTTCATGATGCATGTAGTTTACCAACAAAGAAAGCCCAAAATCAGAGTTTTTGCCCATTCTTGGCAGAAAAATTGCTTACTATACAATAGAAGGCACAGAATCACAGCTCTCTGATTACAGAATGGACACAATAGAAGTTAAGATAGATTAAAAGCTCAGGAATAAATGAAAAAAGAAAAGAAAATACGCTACTAATCTATGAGTTTTTAACCAAAATCATCCTTCTTGTTTCACCTCAACTTCCACTACATCCTTATAATATTCTACTTAACCAAAAAAACATCCTTTAAGTTTACCACAACTAACCTAAAACATCCCTCCGTTAATAAATCCATGCACCACTGAAGGGTCATTTATTCTTATGTCACTTTCCTTGCCCTTTTCTTTTCCAGAGAAGGGAAAGCCTTCACCTCCGGCAAGCTCTTCTTTATTACATCTTTTTTCGTCTTTGATTTTTTCCCGTTTCACGAAATCCATTGTAAAATGTTCTTTCTTATTCTGCTATTTTTCTATCTTCTTACCTTTTCAGATTTCCTATTTCTTTTTGAGATGGAGATTTTTTTCCTTTTGAGATGGAAGAGATTTCCTATTATTGTTTCCGAGGGTCATTCGGAAACAGTCTCTCTACCCTTCTAGGGTAGGGGTAAGGCTACGTACATCCTACCCTCCCCAGACCCCACATGGTGGGAATATACTGTGTAGTTGTTGTTGTTATTGTTTTAATAAGTAAACACTTCTAATTTCTTTCTTCTACAAAAAAAAAATTGCAGGATATGAATTTTTAAATTGATTTAGATGCCTTTTTCTATATTGGGTAGAAAATGGTCTGCGAATTAGACGTGTATCACCAATCCAACAGCAATATAAAATCTTCCAGTGAAAGGTAAAACTTTCACCCAAGATAAAAACCCCATTTTGAGCTTTCCAAAAGTCTTTTTTGCTCTGTCAAAGGAGGAAGAGGATGGAAGATTTTGTGAGAAAAGAGGGAAAAATGGTGAGGCCATGAAAGATATGTCGAATGTAGACGGAAATATTAACGGAGAGACGTTTTTTGTTAACTTTGGTAAACTTAAAGGATGTTTTCGATTAAGTGAAATATTATAAGGATGTAGAAGAGTTGAGGTGAAACAAGAGGGATGATTTTGATTAAAAACTCACTAATCTACCCTAGCACTAAAGGTACCGCAAGCCCAAATCTTTACAAAAAAATTTTGGGGAGCAAAATTTCTTTGGAGATATGGAATGATGTACTAGACAAATGTGATAAGAAATTGGCTAGATGGAAGACACAGTATCTATCACTTGGTGGCATAACCACTTTGATAAATACTGTTTTGGACGTTTTGCCTACATATGTTATGTCTTTTTGCTAATCCTACATATGTTTTGTTGTTATTTCCACTTCCTGCCTAGGTGGAGAAGAGGCTGGATGTTATCAGGAGAAATTTCTTGTGGCATGGAAACACAGAAAAAGAAAGGGTATAATTTAGTGAGATGGAAAACAATAACCTCAAGTAAGAAAACAATAACCTCAAGTAAGATAGTAGGTGGCATGGGAATAAGGAACTTATAAATTCATAACCAGAGCTTCATGTGTAAATGGCTATGGAGGTATGGCAGGGAAGAAAATAACTTGTGGAAAGAGGTGGTAACTCAAAAATAAGGTAAAATGGGCCACTGCTGCACCAAACCTATCAACACAACCTATGGGGTGAGCAATTGGAAGTCCATCAGAGCTTTATGGGAAGACTTTACAGCTAATACTGAATTCTGCCATGGGACAACAACAACAACCCAGTAAAATCACATAAGTGGGTAGTGTGTACGCGGACCTTACCCCTACCCGAGGGGGTAGAGAGGCTATTTCCGAAAGACCATCGGCTCAAGACGACGAAGAGAACCACTATATCAGTACCATCAATAGAAAAACAAGAAATAATGACAGCATCATAAGAATCAGAAAATAGATGAAAAGCAATAACAATAACCAGTAAATAAAGCCCGGCACGATGAATTCTGCCATGGGAATGGCAGAAAAATAGCATTGTGGTCTGATAAAATGGATAGGGCATGAACCTTTAAGAGATAGGTTCCCTGAAATATTTAGGTTAGCACTTCTGCCTAAGTCAACAATCAGTCAAGTATGGAGCCAAAATGGACGGAATCTCACTTACAGGAGAGCATTAAATGATTGGGAAATAAAGATAGTGATTGCATTCTATCTAATTATGGAGGGACTAGGGATTGAGAAGACCCAATGACAATGAGGATACCATTTTATGGAATGGTATGGGCAGTAAGGTATTCACAGTAAGAGATGCATATGCTTATTTTTCCGATAATGGACAACAGAACATCCACTGGCCTTGGAAGCAATTTGGAAGATCAAGATACCTTGCAAGGTTAACTGTTTTACATGGCTAGTAGCAAGGAGGGCTCGTCTAACTCACGATAATCTTTAGAGAAGGGGTATGCCATTAACCTCCAGATGCTTCCTTTGCAAAGCTGAATATGAAAACAATAGCCATCTCTTTCTCCATTGTGCTTTCACTTCCCAACTATGGAATCTACTTTTGGCCCTAGTAAATTTGAAATGGATAATACCGGAAAACACATGTGATCTACTGAAAGCTTGGAACTATGCTGTTAAAATGGTCAGTCAGAAAAAATAGTGGAGGATTATCCCACTTGCATTTGATGGACCATATGGAAGGAAGGAAATAACAGATGTTTTAAATATAGGAGTAGCTCCATACAAGTAGTTAAAATGAATTGTATAATAAATTTTCACTTTTGGTTTAAAGAGTTCTCCGTATGAGATGCAGAATCTATTCTATAATTTTTGAAAGCCTTGTAAAGTTCACAAGGATAGTATCCTGAAAATTCTGATGTTGCCAGCATAATCTTTGTGCTGATGAATAAAATTTGTTACCATTCTCAAAAATATCAATAACAAAGCAAATCATAATGGAATATGATGGTTACCACACACCACTTCACTTCTACATCACTACCCCAAATGCTTACTTTGTTTCCCTTCAATGACTTACAACCAAGGGATCTGGATCCAGAAAAAACTAAGTTGCTCGGACTCTTCACTTTTGGTGTCGCACCCATGTCGACACAAATGGGTGGGGATGGGGGTGCGGGATCCGTACTGGATCTGGTCAACCGATTTTGGGTACTTTGACCAAAACCGACTGAGAAATTCAAGACTGAAATAAAAACGGAAGCTATAGGGAAATTGGAGAAAATGGAATACCTAGTATATAAAATTTATATGTCAGTTCTTTTCCTTTTATTTCCTTCTCGGATTCTCCTCTTGATCAATATTCTCTCCTTCTCGGAATACCTTGTAAATTCTTCACATATAATTTCTCATAATTTAGACATATTTTAATAACTCTAGTTTTTGATATTTTTAGCCGAATCTCCACACCCATATCCACACTTGGATCCGTATCCCCGAATCTTTCAGATCATGAAGGATCGACCTGTAGATCCGCACCCGTGTCAGACACCTACACCCGAGTCCGAGCAACTTAGAGGAAAAGAAGCTAAATTTCAAATTGGTACCTATAGCATTGACTGTTGAAGCTGCAGCATAACTACAATGCTGACCACTAGTAGTGTCTGTCTTGTGCTTTAGCAAAGCCACATAGGGACCCCAGAATGAGCCCTTCTCAATATTTCTCACTAAAGCTTAAACAAACTTCTTATCAAAGCAAACTCATGCAGATAATCTTTAATAGTCAGCTTTCAACCTCGCATGCAGTCCAACTGAAAGTTTTCTTTTTCATTTTTCCTTTATGGTTTAGTCTGCTGAAAGGTAGTCTGAACAATCAAGTTTTTAAGTCATTGTCAAGATTTCATAATTTTCCTCATCTCCTTTCCTTATAACATTTATGTGACCTCTTACTCCTTTTAGACCGGGGGTGGGAGGAAGGGGCGACACAATCTTGATTATGCTTGGGCTCAAAATGCAGATACATATTCATATAAATGCCAAATCCACATTCAAATTCTACATACTGATTAAGAAGCTAAAAGGTATTTACATCCAATGAATGTAGCAATCACTAGTAAACACAATAAAAGCTCTTCTGCACCCAAAGATGCAGCCTAGCAGAAGGACCAACGAGACCACGATTCAAATCCCAACTGATGCAAAATACATTAGGTAATTTCCCTCCTTCTGTCTTTGCCGGTGTTTTCAAAAGCATAAATAGACACATAAAAGATACTTGAAGTGACAAGAGTTAAGTAAAGCACACACTATTTTAAAATGAAGTTTACAATTTACATAAAAAGTTAAAAAAAACTAAATTTCAACATCCAATATAAAATATAAAATAATACCAATATTAATCTAACTCCTCAAAGTTGAGATTCTAAAAATCTATCAAGATGTTTCTCATTTTAGAGCGCACTTATCTAATGTTATCTCAAGAAGATAAAAGGAACCACTAACAACACAACTTCCTATTACTAAACCTAACTGCTCAAAGGCTTCCTTACATTAGCACAAAACTCAAATTTGAACATGCCATGCCACTTACCTCGAGATGCTGCGCTGCTTCTGAAGTCAAACCAACAGTTACAGCAGCCAATCCTATCAACCCTCCCTAAACCAGTATTATACACCAAAAACAGAATTTAAAAAAAAAAATGAAGTCAAATTATACTCTTGACCTAAAATGTAAAAAAGAAAAACTCACTTTGCGGTGATTAGCTTGAGGGGAATATGTATACTCCTGAGTCAACAAATGGATGACTGAAGTGACCTTGTCGTGATCACCCGCCACAGCCAATTGCTTCACTATCCCTTCCAACTGCACAAACAGAAGGGGAAAATCAAACTCAAGATCCAATCAAAAGCCCTCTAAAAATAACACCACAAAGTACCTCAAGGGCGGCATTTTTGCGCTTCTCGTACAACTTATCAGAGAGATTACGCAAAACAGAAGCAGGAATCACAGATAACGCTTCTGTAGTAGCCATATCAAATGACTCAAAAACCCTAAAAAGATCCTTCAGACAAAAACAAAAAGGAATAATAAAACCAGGAATTTCCCAATTCTTTTTTATCCAACACAAACTTCTAAAAGCAGTTTATTTACTATATACGGGCAGTAAGTCTAAAAAGGAAAAGCCGGAAGAAATAGATCTAAAATGGAAACAAAATCAGAGAAAATTCGAAGCATTGAATTGAGCATTTTTTTTACTTCTGGGGTTTTTGGTTTCGTTTAGGGGGTTCAGCTCACACGTCCAGTAAAAAGGGGGAGAGGGAGGGGAGTCTTTGCTGCCCATTACTCCTTTCAACACTCAAAATGTTTTCCCTTCTTTTTTTTGCTTTTTCTCTTCTTTTTTTTAAAGGTTTTATCTTACTACTCCTCGTGGTTTGGCACAAGAATCAAATTACCATCTATATTTTTATTTATCTATCTATCTATATTTATATTTTATATTAGTCTATATATTCGTGTAATGCACAAGATCCTTGTCCAAATATTAAGCACTTACTATATAGGGTAAAATTGATTTGTAATAAATGATAGCATGGCACGTGGAACCGAAGACAGGTAAAAGGCGAATCAAGTAACAACCAGTACTGATAACATCTGCAATTGACATCGGATAGACCCCGAATAGAGCATGGTCAATGGGAGCCGATCGAATATTTGTCATCGGATAGCATTCAATGAAAAATATTATCTAACATTAAATGGGCAGTCGTTACAGATAATATTTGTATTCATGGTCTGTCGTTCCATATTGATCAATAATTCATTTATTATCATTTAAGTATGACTTGATCCTAGGTTCTTGTTTTCCTAGGTATAGCTATAAATAATAGGCTCAGCAACAATTGTAATGCACGAAATTCTTGGCAAATCATATGTTGCATTTCATTTTCACTCTCAATTAAATAACTTTATTTGCTCTTTTACATTGCTCTCATTTCTGTCCTCGGAGATACTGCTCTCGGAGCCAGGCTTGTCACCTTCTTCATTTTCAATTGCTAAGTCTTACTTTTAATCTTATTTTATTATCATTTTTTTGGGATCAAATCAGTTCTTTTGTCTAAAAACCATGTAACAAATTCAACTATATTGTTTTACGAGTAAATCATTTGGCGTCCACCGTGGGGCTTAGACAGTTGCGTAATTGCTTTGATCCTTACATTTGTTACTAACTTGTTTGATGTTTCCTTAGCAAGAAATTAGAAATTGCAGCTAATGATGTCAACATCACACACAACGTTGAAGGATACGAAAACTTGCTTCAACATGAAGATTCAATCAGTGACACCCGCAACGAGGGGATGAAGCAACCCCGGTTCGTGAAGGGCAGTGCCCCTTGTATGTGTGGGAGCCAACTCCCGACGATGCGAAGGAGGAACATGTCGTTGAAATAGTGAAAATCTTTAGGGAAACAACAGAAAGCCATCATGAGCCACCTTTCAAGGCAGGATAGGGTGATGAAGAAGTTGAAACAAGCATTGTCATGCGCTTCCAACAATGCAACGGGGGGGGGGGGGGTTCCTCCTGATGTTCCTGCAAATCAAACGGCTCAAAGAGTTGATAATAACACCCCAAGGGGTGAGGACAGCGTCGACGGTGCCGGAGGGACCGGTAGCGGTTTTAGTAATGACAACGGGAATGATCCCTTCAAAACTGAGCTTATGAGGTTCATGAGGGAAATGAACGAACGAGTGGATCAAAATGTGATGGAGTTTCACTCCCAAATGGAACAGATTCCAGATGCACCACCAGTTTTGAAAGGCCCAGATTTTAAAAAATACACTCAATTGTCGTTTAAATCGAGCGCAGTACCGGAGTTGATTAGATTCAAAATGTCGGACATACCAAAATACTATAGGACTTCAGATCCGCAAGAGCACATCATAACTTATACCACGGTACTGAAAGGGAGAGATTTGGCTAAACATGAGATCGAATCGGTCCTACTAAAGAAGTCTAGCGAAACCCTCACAAAGAGGGCTCTGACATGGTATTCACTCTTACCCAAGCATTCAATTGACTATTTTGAAATGCTTGCAGATTCATTCATTAAGGCCCATGTCGGGGCCAGGAAGGTCCAAGCCATAAAGTCGGAGATATTTAGGATCTTATAAGGTGAGTTCGAATTGCTGCGGGAATCCGTGATCAGATTCATGAAAGGATGATGTTGCTACCAGAAATGGGCAGCGGAGGCGTTTACTAAGGGTTTGAATCCAAGGAGCTTTGACGTCTCCCGAAAGCTGAAGGAACCTGCTCGAGTTCCAAGAGACCTCATGGGCGGATGTCCATAATCGTTATGAGTCAAAAATAAGGATAGAAGATGATCAGCTCGGGTTCCCAACATCAACCAAGGGAAGGCACTGAGACAAGAACCATGATAAGTTCAAATGCGATTTCGATGCGACTCAGTGATCTTCTAAAGGTTGTTTCATGACATACGAGAGAAACGAGGGACGTAGCAGCAAAGGGTTTCGATCCTCAATTTGGTTCGCTCCCAATAAAAGAACCGATCGTGGCTGGAACAACATGTTGTTGCAAGAAAAAAAAGTATTAGGGGGCCGGGATTCCACATATCTCGGGTTATCGAATTACAACTTCAACATCATCGTAGTGGAATTGGTATCGGCAATGAGGAATACCAAAGAGGCACGATTCTCAAAGCCAATCAGATCTGATCCTAGCCAGAGGTATCCAAAATTATGGTGCGAATATCATAGGACTTACAGCCATAAAATTGGGGACTTCCAGCATTTGCGTGAAGAGGTGGCGACGTTGTTGAATAATGCCGTCTCAGGGAGTTACTGAACGACCGAGCCAAGAATACAATACGGAGCCTTTGAAGACAACAAAAGACTCCCCCCGGTAGACTATCAACATGATTTTCGGAGGGAATGAAATCAATAGCTTAACCTTCTCAGCGGCCAACAAAAAAAAGATATCAGTGACCCACAACAAGAGACTCCGGGAAGTCGCAAAAGATGATATCACATTCATGGAGAAAGACGTCGACGAGCTTTTTCTGCCACATAATGATGTCCTGGTAATTCCTCTCAATGTTTTAGATTTAAAAATTATGCGTGTTTTGCTTGACCCAGGAAGATCAACTAACATCATTGAATGGAGAGTGCTGGAACAAGCAAAGTTGACTCCGGCAGCAAAGCTCTTAGTTGGGTTCAACGTGACAAGTGTGACAACACATGAGAGATCATGTTGCCCATGAATGTCGAAGGGGAAACCAAGACCACCTTATTCGAAGTGGTAGACGGCGATATGGGCTACAATGTAATCCTCGGAAGGTCATGGATACATGAGATGAAGGTTGTGCCCTCAACATATCACCAACTGTTGAAATTCCCAACCCTAGAAGGAATCAAGCAGATAAGAGGAGATCAACCAGCAACAAGAGAGATGAACGCACTGTCAATTTCCAGCAGCAAAAGGGAAGGAGCCTAGTAGATAGAAACTATAGGAACGGATGCCTTCTCCCTTGCCAAACGAAGATGATAAAGGCAAGGAGTCATCGGAATCCCACTAGGTACCGGGATACTTTCAGGTATCGGATGAGGCGGACACAACCAAGTCCACTGCAAAGTAACTCGAACAAGTGGTCTTATTAGAAGAATTATTGGAAATGATGTTTCGTTTGGGAATAGGATTAAACCCCGAGCTCGGGTCAAGATTTATTAATTTCCTTAAAGCTAACATCGATTATTTTGCATGGTACCACTCGGATATGGCGGGTATACCATTAGAGGTTGTTGTGCACAAGTTAAGCTTGTATCCGAACTTCCCACCGGTAAGGAAAAAGAAACGCCCAATAACTGAGGTCAGAAACAGGTTTTGTCAAAGAAAAGGTAACTCGACTACTCAACATCAGTTCAATTCAAGAGGTAAAGTATCAAGAATGGTTAGCTAATGTAGTTGTGGTTTCGAAAAAGAATAACTAGTTTAGAATGTGAGTAGACTATAAAGATCTAAATAAGGCATGCTCTAAAGACTCATTCCCATTGCCAAATATTGATCAAATGATTGATGCTACGACAGGGCACGAGTTAATGAGTTTCCTTGATGCTTACTCTAGGTACAACCAGATCAAGATAAACTAGGAGGATTAGGAAAAAACTTCTTTCATAATGAACTTTGACACATATTGTTATAATGTGATGTCAATTGGGCTTAAGAATGCCGGAGCCACTTATCAGAGGCTCGTTAACAAAATGTTCGAGAATCAAATAGGCAAGACAATGGAGGTGTACATTGATGACATGTTACTCAAGTCTTTGAATGCAGAGGATCATTTGAAACACCTCCAAGAAACCTTCAATATCTTGAGGAAGCATAACATGAAACTTAACCCGAAAAAATGTGCGTTCGTGGTCGGCTCCAAAACATTCTTGGGGTTTCTGGTCTCGCAAAGAGGGATCGAGGTAAATCCCAATAAAATCAAAACCAGTGAATACATACCCGGCCATCTAACGAGCATGAAGGAGGTACAGAGGTTAACCGAAAGGTTGGTCGCTTTAAGCAGGTTCATCTTGAGATCAGTCACTTCTTCTTACTTATCAAAAAGAAGAACAATTTCGAATGGACTCTAGAATGCCAACATGCCTTAAAATACGTGAAAAGGTTCCTATCAAGCCCCTAGTTACTGTTGAAATCAGGGGAAGGCGAGCAATTACTAATATATATAGTTGTCTCGGAAGTGGTTGTAAGTGACGTTTTAGTTCGAGAGGAAGACGGTATGCAATTTCCTATTTATTATGTTAGTAAAGTATTTTGGAGATTCTCTATCCACACCTCGAAAAGTTGGACTTAACACTCGTAGCCGTCTCTCGAAATCTTAGGCTTTATTTTCAATACCACCCGGTAGCCGTTGTGACAACCTTTCCCTTGAGGAATGTTCTTCACAAGCCTGAGTTGTCATGCCATTTGGCTAAATGGGCAGTCAAAACCAGTGAGTTCGACACTGAGTACAAGCCTAGGACTACGATCAAGTCACGATTTTTGGTCGACTTTGTGGCCGACTTCAGTACTGGATTAATGCCCCTAGCAGATAAAGAAGTAGTGTTGGTGTCGGAAACAACATAAGCATTTTGGACTTTGTTTACGGACGGAAATTCTGATGTAAAAGGGTCCGAGCTCGGGGTTGTTCTAGTCACACTCTCGGGAGAAACCCTACGGTAGGCCATTAAGATTGTTCCGTTAACTAACAATAAAGCTGAGTATGAGTCTTTGGTTGCAGGACTTTAACTGGCCTAGGGACTTGGTTCCGAGGTCATCGAGATCAAATGTGATTCCCTAGCTGGTAGTAAACCAAGTGTACGGGATTTTTTATACAAAGGAAGAATGCATGCAACAATATGTGAACAAGGTTCAAGCATTGCTTGCACGATTCAGAGAATGGTTGATCATACACATTCCGAGAGAAGAGAACATGAAAGAACATACATTGGATATTTTGGGGGTCATCTACGGAGATAAAAGGATTTGACTTCGGAACCGTTGTTCAACTTCTACATTTGGTATTAGATGTGGATGGTTACTACGAAATCAATTCAACCAACCTAGTCTGGGACTGAAGGAATGAGTTTGTCGAATATCTTTAGCATGGAAAATCCTGAAGACTCGAAGGCGTCTCGAGCACTTCGCACCAAAGCGACTCGTGCCTCATGGATAAGAAATTATATAGGATATCATACCAAGGTCCATTGGCTCGATGTCTAGGAGCCTCGGAGACAGATTACATGATGGAGAAGTCCATGAAGGAATTTGTGGGAACCAATACGGTGCAGATTCATTGGTTCTAAAGCTGGTTAAGTAAGATACTATTGGCCCCGGTGGAGTAGGATGCTGAGACATTCGTCAGAAGTGCGACAAATATCAACGCCATGCACAATTGGTACACCAACCGGCGGAACTCTTGCATTTGATACTATCCCATGTCCATTCATGAAATGGGGGATGGCTATAATTGGTCCATTGCCACCGGGTCCCGGAAAGGTAAGATTCCTTTTAATTTTAACTGACTGTTTCACTAAATGGGTTGAAGCAAGTCCGTACCAAAAGATTGGTGAGCACAAAGTGGTCGACTTCCTATAGGACCGCATAATCTGCCAATTCGGAATATTGAATGAGATTTTCTGCGACAACGGGCCACATTTCATAGGCTCAAAAGTCACAAAATTCCTGGAATATTTGAAACTCAAGAGGATTACATCTGAGCGCTAATGGACATGTGGAGTAACCCAATAAGGTGATCATCCAAAACATCAAAAAGAGGTTAGAAGCTACTAAAGGCAAATGGCCCGAAGAGTTAACAAGTGTTCTATGGGCATACCAACAATGACGAAATCAAGCACATGAGAAACACCTTTCACCCTCGTATATGGTGCGAAAGATCTAATACCGGTGGAAGTAGGAGACCCGACTTTACGATTTTCCTGAGCAAACGAAGAAGTAAACAATGAGGCATTGTCGGTGAAGTCGGATTTTCTCAATTAACACGGGGACTTGGCATATGTGAGGATGGTGGCTCAAAAGCAAAGGATAGAAAGATATTACAATCGGAGGGCCAATCTATGTTATTTCAAAGTAGGAGACTTGGTTTTGAGAAAGGTGACTCAGAGCACTCGGAAATCAATGCAAGGAAGCTGGGTCCGACATGGAAGGTCTCTACAAGTTTTCAACTGTCACCGGTAAAGGATCATACGAGTTGGAAGCAAGATGGAGTCAAATTGCCCAAAAATTGGAACATGAACCATCTCAAAAGTTATTACTGCTGATGGATCTTATCAACACTAAAAGTATGTGCTGCACTCTTTTTCCATTCGACTAGTTTTTGTCCTAATCGGGTTTTTCTGGCAAGGTTTTTAACGAGGTAGAAACGGAGAGCATACTGCAAAACGAGCATCATCGACAATGTTAAGACATTTAAATGACAAGGCATTTAAATGATAAACCGCTTTGGGATTGTTATATAATCTTTAGCTCAATGTCAAGTTCCTAATGGGAAGCAAAACTTGCCATCGAACCAAAGACTATATAACCGTTCACGAGTAGTTTCCACCAATGAAGTGAGACTTCCAATGTTCCGATTTGCATACCTCGCATTCGAACACTGGGGGGAATAGTATAATATACGGCAACAAGAATGCCACAAAAATCGGGGATTGCAAGAACCAGGAACAATAATGTCTCATCGGGACCGGGGACTACATGACATCCCCTTAGAAATAAGTTGTACAAGTTATCCACATGTATTGGTAGTTTCATTTTTATCCTTTAGAAAACAAATACATATGTACTTTTAAAGATATAAGGAATAAAATAAAGTCCTTTTATTTTTATCTTGTTTCTTGTCCAAACGATGAGTTGATTTTATCGTTTGAAAGTTAGCAAAAAACTTCAAATGCTTGTACCAGAATGAATAGGAGACGTCCTCTTCAAGAGCACCGTAAACATAAGAGCTCTCTTTCTTATGAAACCCTCATAGTAAAGGGTTGATTCAGGAAGAGTTTATGCCTAGAATAAGAAGCTATCAGACGAAAATATACCCGAAGCTTTATCCAATTCGACGCAAACATAATGAATTTTGCAAAATACTTAAGCAAAAATCTTCTTCACTTATGAAAATTTCAAACTCAATGAAAATTTGGCATAATTACAAAGTAAAATAAACACAACAATATAAAAGAAGAAATTTTTTAAGCATTGTCACCACCGGAGCTCAAAGGGAGAGAGAGATATGCGTCTCCCCCGGTGGAGGAAGGAGGATTAATTGTCGGTTCTTAGCCTTCATTCTTATATTCTTCAATCTCTTCCTAGGTCCCCGATTACTCAGAACCGGTACTTGAAGAATTATCCGCAGTAGTAGAGAGGCGTTCTCGAGCAGACAACTTCAGTTCTCGGGCCTGGGCAATGCAATCATCTATGTTAGAAATGCGCGCTTTGGACTCCTCCAAGGTCTTCCTCCTCTTATGATATATTGCATAGGTCTTATCAAATATGAGGGATCCTCTTAGACCCGGAGCTTTTCCAAAATCATTTCAACTTTGGCCTAGAGGTCGTTCCTCTCGGATCTCAGGGTACCGAGATGAGCATCGAGCTCAACTTTCGTAGCCGAATGAAGCCGGTTTTGGTCTATCGACCTCTTTAGCCTCTCTGCTAGTCGGACACTCTTCTCCTCGGCGACATTAGCCTCCTCGGGTTTTGAGCTCAAGGTTGCTTTCAAGTGATTAACTTCTTTCTCGGAGGTGCACTTGCGCTCGGCAGCAACAAATACATTATCTTGGAGCTCGACCCACTTAACCTTAGCCTCTTGGAGTTGTTTATGTAATAAAGTGGCTTCTTGGCTGTGGGCTATCATCTCATGTTCACTTTGGTGCAACTAGGCCTCAAGCTCGCCCACATAAGCAGCTTTTGCCTCTAACACCGAGAGGCGCACAACAAGTTGGTCCTTCTCGGCCAACAGTTGATCCCGCTCGGAGATGAGTCCTTAGTTATCGAGGATTAATTTATGCGATCCCTCAAAATCAAGAAAGTTGTCCTGTAAAAAATAACATCAAGTCTCGAATCCTATTACAGTAGATAAATAGAAAACAAGTGATAAGAAAGCAAGTACGGTACCATTGTCTCATTGTGCATATCATTATTCAACAAGCACTCCTTCGAAACGGAGTGTATTTTCTTCCTAATTTTCTCTAAAGCCAACGGGTTCAGATAGTTTTCAAGCTCCACCATCTTGGACAATAGATGTCATTCCTTCAAAATCGAAAGAGTAATATTCCTCTTCCCTTGGGGATTTAGGGAAGGGGGTGAGTAGTTGTGCCCTTAATTCTCATGGTCAGGAGACTGGGAGGAGAAGCAACTCATCTCGAACGTCTGTTTTTGGTGGATGAAATGGAGTGGGTGTTAATGGTGAAGGTGTAGTTGGTGTTGATGGTGTAACGACCCAGACAATTGTTTTGAGTATTGTAGCCTCATTACCCTATTTATTGCTTCTTCTATGTTTAATTATGGTTATGTGACTTTCCGGGGTGTTGGTTTGCATCTGGGGATGTTTCATAGTGAAATGGGACACGTAGTCTCAAGGTTGAAGGCCTAAATTGAAAAAGTTGACCGAAGTTTGACTTTTGTGTAGACGACTCAAGAATGGAGTTTTGATGGTTCAGATAGCTTCGTATGGTGATTTTTGACTTAGGCGTATGTTCGTATATTGATTTGGAGGTCTGTAGGTCATTTTGTCTTAAATTGACGAAAGTTAGAAAGTTGAAGGTTGGGAAGTGTGACCGATAGTTGACCTTGTTGATATCGGGTTTGAATTTTGGTTCCGAGAGCTGAAATAGATCTGTTGTTTCATTTATGAATTGTGTGCAAAATTTGAGGTCTATCGGAGTTGGTTTGGTATGATTCAACATTAGTTTTAGAAGTTGGAAGTTCATTAGTCTTGAATTTGGGTGCGATTCGTGATTTCGATGTTGTTTGACATGCTTTGAGGATTTGGCTAAGTTTTTATCATGCTTTAGGACCTGTTGGTATGTTTGGATGGGGCCCCCTGGGCCTCATGTGTGATTCGGATCATTCCGGCTTCATTTTAGACTTGTTGGATTGTTGATATATCTAGTACCTAGTTTCCTTATACACGATTGTAAGGGTAGGTCCGCGATCCTGAAGGGTCTTTTATGACTGGTGAAATTTTTTGCCTCGTGTTCATGATTTTGGAGCGTGTTCGTGAAGCTTTGTGTTCTCAGGTCACGGCGATCATGAGAAGGATCACGCGTTCGTGTAAGAGGATTGGCCGATTGGGGTTTAAGGCTTCAAGCATATGTCATCACGTAGTTGGGCATACGTTTGCGAAGTGTTTGAACTTGTAAAACATCGTGTTCTTTGAATCTTCGCATTCGCAAAGTGTATTTTTTAGGGCAACATTTTTTTTTTCTTCACGATTGCGAGGAAATTTCCGCGATAGCGAAGAGGAACAAGTGGGCAACAGAATGCTTATAATCCTCAAACGAGGGGCAGAGTTTTATTTCACATTTTGAGTTGTGGAGCTCGATTTTGGGCGAATTTGGAGGGGATTTTCACGTCTTGGATCGGGGTAAGTGTTTTTTCCTCAGATTTGTTGTTATATCATGATTCCATCTTTGTTTTAGCATTTAATTAGTGAAATAAAGTGAAGAAATAGGGGACATGGTGGAAACTTTTCAAAAATTAAAAATGGAGGTTTGAAGGCCGATTTGAGGTTGGAATTGGATGATTTTGGTATGGTTGGACTCGTAATTTCAAATTTGTCAGGTTCCGAGGGAGGGGCCCGGGGTTTACTTTTTGATTTTGATAATTATCGAAACTCTATTATTTTAAGTTGTTTCCTATGACATTATTTGTTGATATTGAGTTATTTGTGACTAGATTCGAGTCGTTTGGAGGCCGATATGCATGAAAAGGGCTGGTTGTATTTGTGATTTGCACAGTTTGAGGCAAGTAACACATCTAAACTTGGATTTGAGGGTATTTAACCTAAAGGACTATGTTGTATGATAGATATTGGGGTGACATACGCGCTAGGTGATGGACGTGTGTGAATGCACCGGTTTGTTCATGGTTTGGGGAGGCCTTTAGGCTACTACCAGGCTTATTTTGCTATCATATCATGTTTTCCATGCGTCCCCTCTACTTGATTGATTGTTTGAACTGTGAACCATGTTAGACATCATGTCTAAGCTATGTGCTAACTGTTTAAGATTTGATAGGGCTATTCTTGTTGTCTCTGAGTTATATTCCTTATTTGCACACATGTTCTCAGTCATGAAACTAGACCCGTGAGTAATATCTCTGTCTCAATACTTCTTATTTGATTCCTCACGTGTTGTTGATACTGCTTAAGGGCAATTCTGTTAAATAGAGTATTTATAATGTGTTTATATGAGCCTTGAACAACAAATGACTGAGTTTGGGCCTTAGAGCTGCTTTGGTACTGATTTTGAGGTGACACGTACGCTAGGCTAATATTGGGCTTAGTGTTATTATTTGAGGCGATGTGTGCATCATGCCTCATTATTGGGCTAAGTAAGTATAATTAGCACTTTGGCAGGATTCGGTCTTCTAGAGTCTGACATGCCAGCAATGGGCACATGCACAATGTTTCACATATGTGCTTTATGATAGGCAGTTATTCCAGGCACCCGTACAGTGATAAATGTAAATACTATTGATGGATCTACTGTGATATTGTTGATTTACGTGTATACTTGACATGTAGGCATAGTGATGTACTTTCCTCATGCATTGACCTGCTTGTCGGTGTTGAGTTTTACACTATTATACTTGAAAGCATGCCTAAATCCCTGAATGAGAACGATATGTACTTGATATCATTGATTTATAGTTTCTACGGTTTATTTTGTATTTTTTGAATTGTATCGGTTATTGTTATTGGTATTTGACTGTTGTTCTAATCTCGTCACTACTTTCAACCCAAGGTTAGTGTTGTGACTTATTGAGTACATTGGGTCGCTTGTACTCATACTACACTCTGCACTTCGTGTGCAGATCAAGGTACATCCAGCCGAGGTGATTTTTAGGCTTGAGTTGTGCCAGCTATTTGGGAGACTATGAAGCAGCTGCCATACAGTTCGTAGTCCTTGAAGTTCTCTTCCTGCTATTTTTATCTTTACTGTTTCTCTTGTTCAGACAGTTGTATTAGAGGATTTATTTTGTACCTTATTATTCAGTAGTGCTCGTGTACTTGTTGACACCAGATTTTGGGGTTGGTTGTAGTAGCATTATACTTTATTCTCAGATATTTTATGGTATTCTTCTACTCTTGAGATATTTGACCATGTTATTTCATTTTCATTGTTAATCATGTGACTTTTGGCTTACCTATCGGGTTAGGTTAGGTGCCATCACAACCTATGGATTTTAGGTCATGATAGGTTGCTTAGGTCATCACGAGTCACGAGAAAGTTTAGTAGAGTCTTGCGAATCAGTACAGAGACGTCTGTACTTATCCTCGAGAGAATACCGAACTATTAGGAAACTTCACTTTCTTGCGTTCTTATCGTGCAAATTTATTAATTCCGAAGTTTGAAACTTGACTCTTCTATGCTCTCACGGATGGTGAGGATACGTGCGGCCGGATCAGGTGGACGACCACTAGTACCACCAGCTAGGGCCATGGGAGGCCGGGGTCGCGGTAGAGGTTGAGGTGTGACTCGTACCACAACTAGAATGGTACTTATTGAGCCACCAGTTGCTCTAACTGAGGAGCAAATACCAGATGTTATTGAGCCGGTGGGACCAGCTCAAGCACCAACTATGCCCATTGTGATCCCGGGCCTTTAGGAGGCTTTGGCCTAGATTTGATTGTATGTACTAGCCTTGCTTAGGCGGTTTCATTCCCAGCCGCACCAACCACTTCTTAGGCGGGGGGGAGGGGGGGTTCTTAGACTCTTGCCGCCCGCACTCCAAAACAGGTAGCTCAGGGACTCCAGACACCGAGGGTACTACCAACTCAACGGTTGTTGTTGCTCGGGCCGAGGTTGGAGACCAATGGAGTTTCATTTACCACTTTCCAATTGACTGAGGCAGCCTACCAATAGTGGCAGGCCTATGAGATAAGGAGGTAGTTGGTGCAGCGCCACTTTCATAGTATGAGTGCTACATTATCTTTTTAGAGAAGTTTGTCTCACTGACTCGTAGGGAGGAACTATGTATAGATTTTAAGCAGCTACGCCAGGAAGATATGGTTGTGACCTAGTATGAGATGAGATTCACATATTTGGCCCGTTATGCTATATGGTTGGTTCCCATAGAGAGAGAGACAGAGACGATCAGGAGGTTCATTGATCGCCTCAACTATGGTCTATGTTACAGTTTGGCCCGAGAGACCGAGACATATGCTAAGTTTGACCAGGTGGTCGAGATTGGGTTTGGATTTTGTTCGTGGCTTGAGCGCGAGGATATGGAGGGAAAGCGACCCCATAGTTTTGGTGGTTTTAGTGGTACCTCGTCTGGAGGTCAATCACATCACATCAGAGATCGTCCTTACAAGACTGCTTAGATGGCTCGCCCGGTTTATCGTGATGCATCAGCTGGTCATAGATCATACAGTGCTCGTTTGGGTTAGTCATCTTTTAGTGCCCTCCGAGCTTAGAGTTCATCCCGTACTGCATCAATTTTGGGTTTGTTAGTGCCAGGTTCTTCCAGTGGTTATCCTAGTTCTCGGGGTTCGATGCAGGCCACACCGCCATATCCAGCTCGAGGTTGTTATGATTATGGAGAGTTGGGGCATGTGAGGAAGTATTGTCCCTGTCAGAGGTCTAGTGCAGTAGGGAGGCCAGTCTATGACCTCTACACCAGTTGCAACACCACCATCTCAGCCAGCTCGGGGTGGAGGTCGTACGGTCGAGGTCTATCCAGAGGGGGAGTTCAGACAGGTGGTTGTCAAGCTGGATGCTATGTTTTTCCCTCCAGGTCAGAATTAGTTGCTTTAGATGAAGTGATCACATGTATTATTTAGTGTTCCACAAGGATGCTTCCATATTATTTGATCATGGTTCCATTTATTCATATGTATCATTGTACTTTGCTCGTTATTTGGATATGCCATGTGATTCGTAGTTACACATGTTCATGTATCCACATCGGTGGGTGATTCTATCATTGTGGACCGTGTATATCGGTCGTGTGTGGTGACTATTGGGGGATTTGATAGGAAAGTTGATCTTTTATTACCTAGTATGGTTAATTTTGATGATTTTAGGCATGGGTTAGTTATCACCATGTCATGCTATTTTGGATTGTCATGCTAAGACTGTGACGTCGGCGATGCCAAGATTGCCTAGGGTTTAGTGGAGAGGTTCTCTAGACTATGTTCCCGGTAGAGTGATTTCATATTTCAAGGCCCAACAGATGGTTGGGAAGGGTTGTCTGACATATTTGGCCTTTGTGAGGGATGTTAGTGCTGATACTCCTACCATTGAGTCTATTCCGATAGTGAGAGACTTTTCGGATGTGTTCCCTGCAGACCTGTCGGGCATGCCACCCGATAGAGACATTGATTTTGGTATTGACTTGGTGTCGGGCAGTCGACCCATTTTTATTCCTCCATATCGTATGGCACCAGCAGAGCTGAAAGAATTGAAAGAATAACTTTATAAGCTTCTTGATAAGGGATTCATTAGGCCTAGTGCGTCGCCTTGGGGTGCACCGGTTCTATTTTTGAAGAAGAAGGATGGTTCTATGCGGATGTGCATTGATTTTAAGCAATTGAACAAAGTTACATTTAAGAACAAGTACCCATTGTCGTGCATTGATGACTTATTTGACCAGCTTCAGGGTGCGAGAGTGTTCTTTAAGATTGATTTGAGGTTTGGGTATAACCAGTTGAAGATTTGGGATTCTTATATTCTGAAGCCCGCATTCAGGACCCGCTATGGACACTACAAGTTCCTTGATGTCTTTTTGGTTGACCAATGCCCCAACAATATTTATGCATCTGATGAACATTGCATCCAACCGTATCTTGATTCTTTTGTCATAGTATTCATTGATGATATACTGGTGTAATCACACAGCCAGGAGGAGCATGAGCAATATTTGAGGATTGTTCTGCAGACGTTGAGGGAGAATAAGCTTTATGCTAAATTCTTCAAGTGTGAGTTTTGGCTCGATTTTGTGTAGTTCTTGGGCCTGTGGTGTCTAGTGAGAGGATCAAGGTAGACCCAAAGAAGATTGATATAGTTCAGAGTTGGCCCATATTATATTCAGCTATTGAGATTTAGAGTTTTCCTAGCTTAGCTGATGTTATCGTCGTTTCGTGGAGGGTTCCTCGTCCATTGCTGCACCTTTGACTAGATTGACCCAGAAGGTTGCCCTATTAAGGCGATCTGATGAATGTGAGGAGAGCTTTCAGAAGCTCAAGACTGCCTTGACCATAACTCCCGTTCTAGTTTTGCATTCAGCATCAAATTCATATACAGTTTATTGTGATGCTTCTCGGATTGGTATTGGGTGTGTCTTGATGCTGGAGGGTAGGGTGATTGCTTATGCTTCACGCTAGTTGAAGCCCTATGAGAAGAACTACCCCGTTCATGATTTAGAGTTGGCAGCCATTGTTCATGCATTGAAAATTTGGAGGCATTATCTCAATGGCATGTCTTGTGAGGTATTTACACATTATCGGAGTCTACAACACTTGTTTAAGGAAAATGATCTAAATTTGAGGCAGCGGAGATGGTTAGAGATGTTAAAAGATTATGATATCACCATTTTCTATTATCCCGAGAAGGCCAATGTGGTGGCTGATGCCTTGAGTAGAAAGGCGGTGAGTATGGGTAGCCTCACATATTTTCAGTTGGTGAGAGACCGCTAGCATTAGTTATTCAGGCCTTGGCCAATCAGTTTGTGAGATTAGATGTTTCAGAGCCTAGTCGAGTTCTAGCTTGCGTGGTTTTTCGATCTTCTTTGTATGAGCGCATCAGAGAGCGTTAGTATGATGACCCCCATTTGCTTGTCCTTAAGGACACAATGCATCACGGTGATATTATATGTGGATCAGGTGGCATGCCACCACGGGTACATGTGTGGATCAGGTGGCACGCTGTCATGGGAATATTTTGTGGATGGGGTGCGCGCCGCTACGTTATTATATTCATTAGTGAATCATGTTGCACACCGCAATGACTCTCTCCGAAGTCAGGTGATTACTCATGTTACTTTGGGCGTTGTGAGCTCAAGCACTCAGATTGGTGCTAGTTTGGATACTTGGCCAGTGTCGGAATGAGATTATTTTGAGATTATAAGAATTTTGCTTTTTAAACAAGTGATGAGTAAATTCGTGAATGTGAGAGGGTAAGCAAATCGAAGAAAATAAATTTCGTCGAAGTTTGACATTTTGTGATAAAATACGGCCCGAGCTAAACCGATATTTATAAACTAGTACCATACAAGGTACCATGTGGCCATGATAGTAAGGTGTATAAGGTGTGTTAAAAATTATTAATATTTTAAGTAATTTGAAATAATTCTTAATTATATGGGTGATTGGTTAATTATTGGATAATAGGATATTACTCAATTAATTAAGGAATTATATTGGATAAAGATTGAGGACATGAGGTGGCAACCCCTTTTCAAATTAAAATGACTCTTACATTAAATTGAAAGGTGGCAAATTAAAGACATGTGGTTAAGCCACCACATGAAGTGGGCCCACATCCACTCAAACACAAATTTGTGACCATTTTAATTCACTTGGCCTTTTAGATCTTGAAGAGATTCAGATGTAGTACTCTTTCTATTACAAAGTAACGTGAGTATACCTTAGAAAGAACACATAACATTTTCCCACGACAATACCAAATAAAATGAGGGAGCACTTAGTAGGTATTTGGTTAATGTTACTGTTGTGAGTAAATTTGGTTGTGCACTTTGATCTTCCTTGTTAATACTTCACGCATGCCTCTCTAATGTAAAGAGAAGTGCATATATCAAGCTTTAAGAACGGATCTTCAACAATTCAAACCGGATTTCATAAGAAATATAAGATTTTGTAATTATAAAGGAGCACGGTGCAATCTTTCTCAAGGGAATCAATTAAGAATTGTTAAGGCTATCCCTTCTTTCTTTTGGCATGATCTATACGACACAAATGAAACGAGCAAAATACGCAACTTTCATAAATGACCCTATTCATAGAAATACTAGGGGTGTCTATATTCTTGATTCCCCATGTGAATTATTATATCTTCTGTTCATGGGTCTAAGAAAAATACGTATTTGATAAAGTTTATCCGAAAGGCATATTAATTTTTATGGCATTCTGAGAAAATCTTATTAACGTATTTCTTATGCATTTCATTCATTTATTCATGTCCATTAACCCATGACCAGATGGCGTTATATACGCGTATATATGTACATTATATTTATATGGGATATGTGAAAAAGATTACGGCGTTATATACGCACCACCACTTGATAAACTGGTATACGTTGATAATTTTGCCCACAATGGCCGAGATGATATGATGGGATGCCCTCAGAGGCCTGATGATGTTATGAAACATGTACCTATGCACGACATGACATTCATACGCATATGCATCGCACTATAATTATTTCATGATTTACATAGTTATCCAGACTTATAGGTTGAGTCATTTACTCTATATTTCTTCCATGTCTATTATGTACTTATTTATGTGCCTTACATACTCGGTACATTATTCGTACTGACGTTCTTTTTTCCTGGGGATGCTGCATTTCATGCCCGCAGGTCCTGATAGATAGGTCGAGAGTCCTCCAAGTAGGCTATCAGCTCAGCGAAAGGTGTTGGTGCGTTCCATTTGCTCCGGAGTTGCTTATGTGGTTAGTATGATTAGGACATGTACTGATTAGTACGGGGCGGGCCCTATCCCGACCTTTATGACATTTATGTACTCTTAGAGGCTTGTAGACATATGTCGTGTACGTGAAAGATTGTATGCCCTTGTCAACCTATGTTTTGAGTTTATAAATGATCATGTTGGCCTATTAGGACCATATGTCACGTGTATATGTAATAAGAAAGATACATTACGTTGGTACTCGGTTGAGTAAGGTACCGGGTGCCCGTCGCGGCTCATCGATTTGGGTCGTGAAAAAAGTGGTATCAGAGTTGTTCTGTCCTAGGGATTCTGTAAGCCGTGTCTAGTAGAGTCTTGTTTATGGCTGTGTCGTGCACCACACTTATAAGCATGAGGCTACATGGCATTTAGGACTGTCACTCTTTCTTCTTACTCTAGATTGTGTGATAGAGCTCAGTTGTAAGAACTCAATTTTCTAAACTCTATCTTATTCGTAATACGGTGATGCCTATATCCAAAAAGACGGTTGGTAAGGGATTGAATACGGCTGTGTAAAAGTTGAGTTAGAGGAAATCGATTTTGCATCATGTTTATGATGAGTAAATGTAAGGTCTCCAGCAGATCATGTGTGTACTAAGACGTGTAACTTCCTGATAAGGAGCCTTAAGGAAAAAAATATATATATATCCACCCCTATGATGAAAGGCAATGAGAGATTCAGAAGATAGATACAAATTTCAACAAGTAAAAGAAGCAAGATAAAGAAGGGTACAAGGCATCCAGTTAATAAAGATTATCAATATTTACAATTCAGGAAGAGGAATATAAGCCTTTTGAGTTACCTTTAACAATAACAGAGGTATGCATAATTGGCCACAACCATCTCTATTATACCCCATTGGGGGCTAACAGGAGTAGTTTAAGAAAAGGACGGGATATCGTGATCCGGATGAGGTTAGAATAACCCAAAATGGTGAATTGATTGTTTGCATTACTTGACATTCCAAAGGATATTGCAAATGTGCTAATAGATCTCCTTGTGAGACACCCAGATGGTGCACTCTAAAATAGTACAGCTAGATATGAGTACTATAAAGACATACACTGGAAGCCTTGAAGGGATACATATTACCTTAGTGTGGGCGTCCCTAGTAGAGCGAGAACGTTAAGCAACTTGAAGAGCCACTGGATGGAGCAAAGGGGAGCTTAAAGCAAAAAAAGTCTTGTTCAAGTTTTCAGAATAATGTGATAGGCATAAATGTTAGCGGGAAATAAGAGAAGAGTTAATGAAGCATTATGAGTAAGATATGATACATGGATGACAACGGTAGATCAAAAAGATGACAGTATTACAGAGTCCATAAACAAGGAAAGGAAAATACAAGAGGTAACATGCCTTGAGGCAACAAAAGAGTATAGGTCATGAAGTCACATCCTCATTTCGAGAAATAAGTTCGTGACTCTAACGTAATTACCAGAAGGAAAAGTTAGACCCCAGAGTAGTAGAAATTAGTGTGGATTGGTGAACAAGATAAAATAAACATGAATTAAGGACTGAGTGATTTGATAATGATTGGCATCACGAGAATTTTAGATTGCGTTCCGGCAATAATAGAATGGACAACAGAAGAAGATTCATGAGAAATTCAGAGAATGGTCATTCAGGAAGACACTTCCCTAAAGCAAGAAATATGAGCAAAGTTAAGCTTAAGGGACTGTATGTTCTCCAGTTACACTAAGTGTCACCCTCGGGAGTAAGGAAATTTGTTATCCTTGGTATAGAAGGATTACCACAAGGCGAGTAAGGGTTATCGATGATGTGAAAAGACACCAGATATGAAGAGGTAAAACATTTATACGTAAATCATCGTAGTACTAAATCTGAGTACTCCCCTAAAGGAGGGAATATGGAGTGTGTGGAATTAAGTCAGAATTAAGTGGTTCTAGTAATTATGGAATGGTAAAGGAAGAATGCGATAAAAATTAGAATGGGATGAGATTACACTTATTCAAATCCTATAAATATGTTACGATTCCAAAACATTATGCAAGCACGACGTCAAGGAAAGGAAGTCAAGGTTTATGCCCGGGATGTTATTGAAAGTAAGGAGCTAGTGCAAGATGTAAGTTAAGACAAAGGAAATAACCCAAGAAAGATTACGCGGAGTAATGATATGAGAATGGGCCAACGAGTACTTAGTAGTTGATTCAGAAAGAGCCTAGTTATGGCTACTCAAGAGGATACTGACAAATCAGCAGGTCGTGCAAGATAAATATAGTAAAATCCAATATAGTAAATTCATCCCGCAGTTATAACATTGTAATACATGAGAAATATTCAGATAGGAGTCGGGGTAGTTAAAGGTACCGTATGAGTTTTATGGAAATAAAAGAGAGTGCCACTAGGAAAACAGTCAAAATATCAGTTCAGAAGCAACCCTACAAGCACATGAGTGTGGAGGTAAATAAATAAGGATAAATGTAGGCGAGTACGAACATCAAAAATTCTATCAGGAATATGATGTAATGCGCTCGCAACTTTACAAGAGTCAGATGATCTTCCCTAAATACTACAATGAAAGACTAGCTGAGGAATTAAGGAAGAAGGCATCAACCTAATCTTAGTGACCTGAGGAGGAAGCGGTCTTATAACAACAATCTCACAACAACATTGTATGCACACTATATGAAAGGGGAACCTACCGCGACTAACAAACGGGAAGTAAAGTCAAAAGTAATGTTTGAGATCATATGAGTTGCATGAAAATTTCGGCATGCACGGGAACTAAGATAAGCTAAGTATGCATGCAACAACGAGGCATAAAGACCAAGAAAAGTAATAGCTTACGTTTAAAGAAAACTGAGAAGGAGCGAAAGGAATCATTAAATCAATGATCCAGAGTTAGCTACATTATGAGCGCACATAAGATTTTGGAGTATTATCCACGCAGCATATATGTTGACAATCAGACAACCGTAGATGACTCTGGTATAAGTTAAAGAAAGAATTGAGCCAGGGCATAGTCAAAGGATTGAGTTGTTAGAAGATTGTATCATGGATATTCCATAATGCTCATGAAGGGCTAAAGTAATACCATGAGCCGTAGATTGGAAGATAGCTTAAGCCTACATAAAGGTTGATTAGAGGGAAGAGGAAACTAAAGAGTTACATCAACTAAGTAATTCAAGAGTCTGATTACTGGACCCAGAAAATTATAGACCTCGTGATTGAGAACATTGCAGGATCATTCTTAATATCAGAGGTCCAGTTAGAAGAATACCAACCTCATAAGAAGTCAGTATAAAGCTCTCGTCGAATCATGTAAAAAAGTGCAAGTATTATAATAGAAGTTCAAGTTGTGAATGTGAATTATACCTATATGGAAGGGAGGTCATGAAGGAGATGGAAGATGTGATGCGAGACTTTAAGGTAAGTAAGGTAAAGGTGAACAACGTACGAGATACTCAAATGCAGAAGGTTGTGAATAGTCCATACTTTGGATAGAAGGCTAGAAGCATGAGGATTCAATATCCAGGAATAATAGCAACATCGTCAGTGACATATCTTATAGCCTATGATTTATAGGTATCGAGAGGTCTAGTTAAGAAAGTAAAAGAAGAGTTAGAGACGATGTGATGTCTCGCTTGATGTTCCAGAATAACATTAGGAAATATGTGGTGCAAGAAAATTGAAGGAAGGTTGCGAGTGGTATAAATGAATATGTGTAGGTCGCAAGCTAAAGTATGGTAAAGCGATAAAGTTTTAGGAAGACATGAGTAAGGATAAGAAAGGGAGAGTGAGAAGATGATGAGAATGGATAAAGTCCTTAGGATTAAGCCCGTGAAAACAAGAGAGATGATGGTTTCTCTATGTTATACAAAGCTTAGTATGGCCTGAATGAACTCAAACGAGTCTAAGACTAATGGCATTTAGAAGAGATGGAATGCTGCCCTGATAGTACAATGAGGATGTAATTGTGACAAATAAGGGATGGCATTTGGGCATTTTGATTGAGTAATGATTTGAAGAGGATTTCATGAATTGAACGGGATTAAAATACCCACGTAAGTGAATCACATTGGGATGCTATAAAATACGATTATTGAAGTACAATATCGCCGCTAAGTGGATCAGGAAGATCACTTCAAATATTCCTCGATGCAACGTAAGTCCTAATGGCAAGGTATTACGTAAAAAGTTTCAAGTTATCAGTGGTATATTGTAGATCAATATTTGGGTGAATCAACAATGGATGGACAAAAGTCACAAAGTATGAGATGAGATTAGGCCGTCATTCCTAAGATGAACAATAATGAGGAAGCACTAACGGACATATATTTATACATGTAGGATAAGCAACGAGAGTAAGTTTGTGATGTGGTAGCAGACCTCAACAACGATAAATTAAAGTAAGAGTTATGGCAGTAAATTCGTACGGATGGCTAAACAGACCTATGCGATAAAAATTAGTAATATTCGTGAATTCAACAAAGTACCGAGCGAAGAACTTCAGTATACCTATAAATGCACAAAAAGACATCCTTTCATGCTTTGTATATTCTTACAAAGTGACGCCTAGATATTGGCTAAAAACTGGAGGAAAAAGGAGAGAAGAGTCGCATAGGCCTAAAGGGGGAAATGCACTGGCCTTTTGATTTATTCACAGAACAGTTGCCTGAATGGCAAGGAAAGTATTAAAGTATTCGCAAGAGCTACGTATGAGAACGATAAGTGCATCAGTCAACATTCGAGGATGAATGTTCCAAAGGGGGGAATGATGTTACACCCGATGTTTTCGTACGTAAAAGTACGCCATAAATAAATTGATGAAAGTTCGGGAATGAGATAATTTTGAGATTATTATTGATACCCAATTTTTCCCTATCAATTGATATTTTTCATAATTTCTACATTTTTAGGGATTTTTAATTAATTTATCCCAGTATTTTATTTATATAAATAATTACAAATTGCATCACAAGACTTTATAGCAATTTCATGGCTTAATTCTGCTATTTGTATTTATATTAAGCGTAAATTATTTCACAAATAGCCATATTTACACTTTTGGGCTACAATTGTAATGACTTTGAAATTATAGCCCATGCATGCATTATTACATTATCTTACAAGAAAATAGCCTTTTATATTTTTAAAATATTGAGTAATTATTTTAAAACATTTTTATGCATGAAAATTATTTTTATAATCTGTTAATTATTTTTATAAATTATTTTTATCAATTATTTGGGTATTTAAAAAATAGCCTTTTTATTTAAGACTTAACCCTTTTAACACCAGCCCAAAACCCCCTTTAATATTAACCCAAAAACTAGCCCAAATACCCCTTAGGCCCAATCTGCATACACTTGACCCAATAACCCCGTTTAATCGTGGCCGTTGATCATTTTGGTCAACGGTCCACAATTAAAACTACCCTAATTAACCCCCTAACTAACCCTAACCCCTACCATTCTCTCAATCCGCCGTCACCCGTTCCCTCACCACCCACCCTAACCCTAATCACCGTCACCGGCAAGAGCATCCTTTATATGGTGTTTCAGTGCCTTTTCCGACCACCTCTGGTCTCCTATACTTCATGGCTCTTCAATTTCATGAGTCCATGAGAATATCTCAAGGAAAGTCAACCTGTTGTGGTTTGAAACTTGTTTACCGTACTGTCTGTAATGACCAGACCGGTCGTTTTGTGTTCTAGAACCCCGTGCCCCTAAATGAGACTTCCCGTAGTTGCTTTTACTTATTTATAACTTGCGAGGATGGTCGGTTCGGGATTCAGAGGAGTTCAGGGTGGTATAGAAATACTTAGTTCCTTAAGGTTGGCCTTAAAGGCCAAGTTTGACTTCGGTCAACATTTTTAGTAAACGACCTCAGAATTGAGATTTGAAAGTTCTGGTAGGTTCGTATGATGATTTCAGACTTAGGCTTATGTTCGGAACGGGTTTTGGATGACCTCGGAGCGTTTCAACGCCAAATAGTGAAATATGATTCCTTAAGTTCAAAAATTGACATTTGGAACGTGTTTTTGTGTTATCGAGGCCCGAACAGAATTTCTAGACCGAGAGTAATTTCGTTATATCATTTATGACTTGCTCGCAAAATTAGGTGTCACTCAGAGTAATATAGACATGTTTCGACATGTTGGAAGTGAATTCAAGAACTAAAAGTTCTTAAGTTGAATCCAATAGGTTTTGGGGTATGATTCTTAGGTTTAGTGTTGTTTCGGACGTTCCGAAGGCTCGAGCGATTCATATTATGATTTATGACTTGTTGGTAGGTTTGGACGGGGCCTCGGGCGAGCCCAGATTCCATTTGGACATCGCGCGAGGCAAACCAAGCTCTAAAAGAGTTGTTGGTGCACCAGATCTGGTGCGACCGAACCTGCAAAGGATCAGCCGCAGGTGCGGTCCCAACCTCGCAGGTGCGGCCCTAGAGGGGCTTCCCAATTTCCACAGGTGCAGACTCTCTTCCGTAGGTGCAACCACTGGCCCCCTTCCCATTTTTCGCAGGTGCGAGCCTTGGCTCACAGATGCGAGACCGCAGGTGCGGTCCTCAAGCCGCAGGTGCGGTCCTCAAGCCGCAGATGCGAAAACCTTGAAGGCAGTGAGGTTGTTTTAAATACGGGACTTAGTCATTTTTGAATCATTTTTCTTCATCTTGGACGATTTGGAGAGCTTGCAAAGGAGAGATTCGACCTAGAAATTGTAAGGGAAGTAATTCCTACTATTAAGTGAGTTTAATACTTGAATTTGTTGGTAGATTAACACACAAAATTAGTAGAAATCATGGGTTTAGAGTAAAACCTAGGGTTTTGACAAAAATGAGAATTTATCAAGGAATTTGTTATGAAATCATGCAAAAACTATATAATATTGATCCTTAGGCTATGGGTAACTATTTCCCTTGAAAAATTCTAGAATCCGAGCATGTGGGCCCGGGGGTACATTTTAGGATTTTGCAAATTGGGTTGAAATAATCATTTAAATAGGAGAATTATGGACTTTTGAGCATACACTGATTTATTTATATAACGTTTGGCTATCTTCGAGTTCTTGGGTGACCAATTCGAAGATTTGAGCGTATTCTTGACCCGGGAAGTAGGCTTGAAACGAGGTAAGTCTCCTTGCTAACCTTGTAAGAGGGAATTGTCCCCATAGGTGAAGTAATTAATTGTGTGTCATTATTTGTGGGGATTACGTACGTACGAGGTGAAGAGAGTCTGTGCGTAGTGACTATTCTTGTTATGTCCGGGTAGTTAGGTTCACACTATGCCTTGTAAATTCCGCTAATTAAGCTATATTCTTTGTGTTCCTTGTATGTACACTTGTTTCCAAGAAATCCTAGAACTTGATGTGCTCAGACAAATCATTATTTTAGAAAAGGATTTAAAGAAAAAAATGTTGTGTTTTTGTGTGACCGCTTCGCAATATATATTTCGCGAGCGGAGTGATTCTTTCGACTACTCTCGTGGGAGCGGGTCGTACGCCACGACATGTTAATAGATGAATCTATGGTTCGCTCCGTTCGACCCGTTGGCAGTGCACATTTATTATTATGTTGGCCCAGACCATACCTTCTGATACATTATGCGCATGCTACTTGCTTGATATTATTTATGACTTTAAAACTGCTAGATGTCTTGGAAGATAAATTCGTAATTTGTATGTTGGGGTTGCTTCTCGTAAACATGTTTTGTAAGTATGCTTGTTATTCATTGTTCTATTATCCATGTGTACTTGTTATTCTCTTTAAATTTACACCTAGATATTCTGTTTGGACCCTAGTGAGTGTTAAGTCGACCTCTCGTCACTACTTCTTCGAGATTAGACTGGATACTTACTGGGTACATATTATTTATGTACTCATCCTACGCTCTGTACTTAATTGTACAGGTTCTGAGGCAGGTGCATCTAGGTATCATTCCGGAGCTCGCTCTTGATTGCTTTCTGTTGAGGTTTCACGGTGAGCTGCTTCTTCTGATGACATTCAGCATCACCTTAGAGCTTTTCCTTTTGCTATTTCTGTCTATATTCTTCTCAAACAGTAGGACATACTTTTATTCCTTTTGATTTTACTCTACTAGATGCATGTAGACTTGTGACACTAGTTCTTGGCACACACGTTAGTAGACTATTCTTCTGGGATGTAATTATTAAATTATGACTCTTTTTGGTTATTTCAGCTTGAAAATTGCCTAGGTCATTCGTTATTTCTGAACGTCTTAAATTTAAACCAGGTAAATGTTGGAAAGGTTTTGATAAAATAAATGAAACTCACTAGTATATTAATGTTGGCTTGCCTGACAACAGTGTTGCGCGCCATCGCGACTTGGGTTAGGATTTTGGTCGCGACAACATGGTATCAGAGCCCTAGGTTCACGTAGGTCTCACAAGTTACGGGTAAACCTAATTGAGTCTTTCATATCGGTATGGAGACGTCTGTATTTATCTTCGGCTATAGGGTATTAGGAAATATGTCTTTATTCATCTTCTATCGTGCAGTTGATGGTATACTAAATCTCACTCTTTTATTCTCTCACAGATGGTGAGGACGCGCGCAGCTGATGTTCCGGACCCGGACGGGGCCGCTACCCCCGTCGTTTAAGGTCGTGGTAGAGGTCGGGGGAGGGCACCGACCCGAGGTAGGGGACGAGGGCATCCTAGAGCTTCTCCAGTTGCACCGCCTGCGGATCCGCAGCAGATCCTGCCCCGTTGGATTTCATGATAGCATCAGGATTTCAGGAGGTCATGGGCCGTATGATGCGGTTCATGGACACTATGACTTAGGTTGGTATATTTCCAGCGGACCCGACCAGATCTCAGGCGGGAGGGGGATCATATACCCCTACTGCCGGGGTCGTAGGACATGCATCAGCAGTTTATCAGACTCGGGTACACTACCCGTCGGTGGGGTCTAGCCAGTAGCAATAGCGGCACCTGAGCCCGGACCAGCTGTGGACAGCGATCCGCAGAAGTTATTAGACAGATGGACAAGACTGCACCCTTCTGTCTTCCGGAGGTGAGCGTTATGAGGATGCTCAGGATTGTATTGATAGGTGCAGGGACAGACTGCACAACATGAGTATACTGGAGTCCCATGGAGTTGACTTCACTACTTTCCAGCTAGAGGGCAGGGCCCGTAGATGGTGGAAGTCCTACATTCTTGGTAGACCGACAGATTCTCCCCCCATCACTTGGGAGCAGTTCACTCAGCTATTCTTGGACAGTTATAGTCCACCCTCTGAGAGGGAAGAGCTGCGGTATCAGTTTGAGCAGCTGGAGCAGGGTTAGATGTTAGTGACTGACTACAAGGCTAGGTTTTCTGAGCTGCCCCGTCATGCACTTATGATACTTCCGACTAATGTGGAGAGAGTGCGGAGATTTGTAGCTGGGTTTCACTCAGGTGTTAGGGCCAACATGGCCTGAGAGGTGAAGATAGGGACTCCTTATCAGCTTGTGGTATAGATTGCTCGCAGGATTTATGGTTATCGGCCGAGGAGCAGAGAGCAAGGGCATCATGATAAGGGAGCTCAGTTTTCTGGGGATTTCAGAGGTGCTCCAGCCAGGGGCAGATGTCAGTTTGGTAGGGGCCATCCTAGTAGGCCCCCATATTCAGCACCCCCACCACCTCATTGAGGTGCTTCGACGAGGTCTTATTTCAGCGCTATGCCGGAGAGTTCTTATCGCCCACCAGCTATTCAGGGTCCCTCTGATGGGTATTCTAGCCATCAGGGGTCTTCCAACCCTTATTTCTGTTCTATGCCAGAGAGTTCGTACCGTCCTCTAACTATTCAGAGTTCTTCTTCCGGGCAGCAGGCTATGGTGCCGAGAGGTTGTTATGAGTGTGGGGATCCAGGTCATATGAAGAGGTTTTGTCCCAGGCTTCGAGGCAAGGCAGTGCAACAGAGTCACCAACCTATGATTTAGCACTGGCGGTCCGGCCACCCAGAGGTGGAGGACAGACTGGTAGGGGTCGTCTTAGAGGTGGAGGACAGATAGGGGGATCCCAGTCAGCCCTTGTCCATTCGGGTGGAGGCCAGTCATCTGGCGCTCCAGCTAGATTCTATGCTTTCCCGGCCAGACCAGATGCAGTGGTCTCAGATGCCGTGATCACAAGTATTATTTCAGTATGCGGTATAGATGCATCAGTATTATTTGATCCAGGATCCACTTATTCATATGTGTCAGCCTTGTTTGCTCATTTCTTGGATGTTCCCCATGATTCCTTGGGTGCTCCTGTTTATGTGTCCTCTCCCGTGGGCGATTATGTGGTTGTGGACCGGATTTATCGGTCCTGTGTGGTTACATTCTGTGGGTTCGAGACCAGAGTGGACCTCTTGTTACTTGATATGATTGATTTTGAGGTCATCCTGGGCATAGATTGGCTATCTCCCTATCATGCCATCCTAGATTGCCATGCCAAGACTGTTACCCTATCCATGCCTGAGTTGCCGAGATTAGAGTGGAGATGTTCCTTAGTTAGTGCAGCTAGTTGGGTTGTTTCTTTCCCGAAGGCTCGACGTATGGTCGAGAAGGGTTGTTTGGCTTATCTTTCTTATGTGTGGGACACCACCGCCGAGTCTTCGACGATTGATTCAGTGCCGGTAGTTTGAGAGTTTGCTGATGTATTTCCTTCAGACCTTCCATGCATGCCACCGGATCGTGACATTGATTTTTGCATTGACTTAGCTCCAGGCACCCAGCCTATATCTATTCCCCCTACCGTATGGCTCCGAAGGAATTGAAAGAACAACTTGAGGAGCTGTTAGCTAAGGGGTTTATCAGACTGAGTGTATCGCCTTGAGGTGTTCCAGTGTTATTTGTGAAGAAGAAGGATGGGACTATACGGATGTGTATTGACTATCGCCAGTTGAACAAAGTCACAATCAAGAACAAGTATTTGTTGCCGCGTATCAATGATTTGTTTGACCAGTTGCAGGGTGCTCGAGTGTTTTCTAAGATTGATTTGAGATCGGCGTACCATTAGTTGAAGATTCGGGAATCGGATGTTCCGAAGACTACCTTCCGTACGAGATATGGTCATTATGAGTTCCTGGTGATGTCCTTTGGCTTGACTAGTGCCCCAACAACATTTATGGATTTGATGAACAAGGTGTTCATGCCTTATATTGATTCTTTTGTCATTGTCTTCATTTATGACATTCTGATTTACTCACGTAGCCTGAGAGAGCACGAGCAACATTTGAGAGTTGTGCTCCAGACCTTGCGGGAACAAACGTTGTACGCTAAGTTCTCCAAGTGTGAGTTTTGGTTGGATTCTGTGGTATTCTTGGGACATATGGTATCCAGAGAGGGTATCAAGGTGGATCCTAAGAAGATTGAGGCAGTTTAGAGTTGGCCACGCCCTACTTCAACGACGGAGATCAGGAGCTTCTTGGGACTGGCAGGTTATTATCGCTGGTTTGTGGAGGAATTTTCATCCATTGCAGCTCCTCTGACCAGATTGACCCAGGAGAATTCCCCGTTCCGACGGTCCGACGAGTGTGAGGCGAGCTTCCAGAAGCTCAAGACAACATTGACCTCAACACCAGTTCTAGTGTTGCCTTCCGGTTCTGGGATGTATACAGTTTATTGCGATGCCTCACGCATTGGTTTGGGATGTGTGTTGATGCAGGAGGGGCGAGTTATTGCATATGCTTCGCGTCAGCTGAAGGTTCATGAGAAAAATTACCCTGTGCACGATTTGGAGTTGGCGGCGATTGTTCATGCTTTTAAGATTTGGAGTCACTACTTGTATGGGGTGCCTTGTGAGGTTTATACAGATCACCGCAGTTTGCAGCACTTGTTCAAGCAGAGGGATCTTAATTTGAGGCAGCGTAGATGGCTTGAGTTGTTGAAGGATTATGACATCACCATTCTTTATCATCCCGGCAAGGCGAATGTTGTTGCAGATGCCATAAGAAGGAAGGCAGAGAGTATAGGTAGCTTGGCTTTCATCTCAGTAGAGGATAGACTTATAGCTTTGGACATCAGTCCTTGTCTAATCGCTTGGTGAGATTGGACCTTTTAGAGCCCAGCCGAGTTCTTGCACGTGTTGTTTCCATGTCTTCATTATTGGGGGAGATCAAGGCTTGACAGTTTGATGATCCGCACTTGGCAGACCTCCGGGAGACAGTGTTATAGGGTGGTGCTAAGGAGGTTTCTATTGGCGAGGATGGTGTTCTGAGGCTTCAGGGTCGCTTATGTGTCCCCAATGTTGACAACCTGAGGGAGAGGATTCTAGAGTATGCTCATAGTTCACGGTATTCTATTCATCCTGGTGCTACGAAGATGTATCGTGACTTGAGGCAACATTACTGGTGGAGGCTGATGAAGAAAGACATAGTGAGTATGTGGCTAGATGTCTAAATTGCCAGCAGGTTAAGTATGAGCACCAGAGGCCAGGAGGCCTACTACAACAGATGCCTATACCTGAGTGGAAATATGAGCGCATCACTATGGACTTCGTACTTGGGTTGCCTCGGACCTTGCGGAAGGTTGATGCGGTTTGGGTTATTGTGGACAGGTTGACCAAGTCGGCATATTTCATTCCAGTAGCTACTACTTATACTTCAAAGAGGTTGGCCTAGATCTACATTCAGGAGATAGTTCGGTTTCACGGTGTGCTTATGTCCATTATATCAGATCTAGGTCCTCAGTTCACCTCGCACTTCTGGAGAGAAGTACAGAGTGAGTTAGGAACCCGGGTAGAGCTCAACACAACATTCCACCCTCAGATCGACGGGAAGTCGGAGCAGACAATTCAGATATTGGAGGACATACTCCGAGCATGTGTGATTGACTTTGGAGGGAAGTGGGACCAGTTCTTGCCTTTGGCCGAGTTTGCTTATAATAATAATTATCAGTCCAACATTGGTATGGCTCCATTTGAGGCCTTGTATGGTCGGCGATGTCATTCTCCCATCGGGTGGTTTGAGCCTGGCGAGGCTAAGTTATATGGCACCGATCTGGTGAAGGATGCCTTGGAAAAGGTAAAGTTGATTTAGGAGAGGCTTCACACAGCACAGTCCAGACAGAAGAGTTACGCAGACCAGAAGGCGCGTGATGTATCATTTATGGAGGGCGAGAAGATTCTGTTGAAAGTCTCGCTGATGAAGGGCATTATGAGGTTTGGAAAGAAGGGCAAGCTGAGCCCACGGTTTATAGGCCCATTTGAGGTGTTGAGGCGAGTTGGGGAGGTTGCTTATGAGCTTGCTTTACCTCCCAGTTTATCAAGAGTTCATACGGTCTTTCATGTGTCCATGCTTTGGAGATACCATGCCGACTTCTCTCACGTTGTATATTTCAGCACCATTCAGCTAGATAAGAGGCTGGGTTACGAGGAGGAGCCAGTTGCTATCATTGACAGGCAGGATCGCCAGTTGAGGTCCAAGAGGGTTTTCGCCATAAAGGTCCATTGGAGGGGCCAACCAGTCGAGGAGGCGACTTGGGAGTCCGAGGAGGACATGCGTAGCAGATATATACACTTATTCAGCACACCAGGTATGAGTGTAGACCCGTTCGAGGACGAACGTTTGTTTAAGAGGT
This sequence comes from Nicotiana undulata, assembly GCA_005239495.1. Classification (NCBI taxonomy): domain Eukaryota; kingdom Viridiplantae; phylum Streptophyta; class Magnoliopsida; order Solanales; family Solanaceae; genus Nicotiana; species Nicotiana undulata. The sequence continues at coordinate 112,069 of ML281605.1, forward strand.
GGAGAAAGTAACGACCCGACCGGTCGTTTTGTGTTCTAGAACCTCGTTCCCCTAAATGAGACTTCCCGTAGTTGCTTTTACTAATTTATAACTTGCGAGGATGGTCGGTTCGGGATTCGGAAGAGTTCGGGATGGTATAGGAACACTTAGTTCCTTAAGGTTGGCCTTAATGGCCAAGTTTGACTTCGGTCAAATATTTAGTAAACGACCTCGGAATCAAGATTTGAATGTTCTGGTAGGTTCGTATGATGATTTTGGACTTGGGCTTATGTTCGGAATGGGTTTTGGATGACCCGGGAGTGTTTCAGCGCCAAATAGTGAAATATGATTCCTTAAGTTCAAAAATTGAGGTTTGGAACGTGTTTTTGTGTTATCGAGGTCCGAACGGAATTTCGAGATCGGGAATAGTTCCGTTATGTCATTTATGACTTGCTCGTAAAATTTGGTGTCATTTCGAGTAGTATAGACATGTTTCGGCGTGTTGGAAGCGAATTCAAGAACTTAAAGTTCTTAAGTTGAATCCAATAGGTTTTGGGGTATGATTCTTAGATTTAGTCTTGTTTAGGACGTTCCAAAGGCTTGAGTGAGTCCGTATTATTATTTAGGACTTGTTGGTATGTTTGGACGGGGCCTCGGGTGATCCCAGATGCCATTTAGACATCGTGTGAGGCAAACTAAGCTCTAAAAGAGCTGCTGGTGCACCAGATCTGGTGCGACTGCACCTGCGAAGGATCAATCGCAGATGCGGTCCCAGCCTCGCAGTGCGGCCCTAGAAGGGCTGCCCATTTTCCGCAGGTGCGTGCCACTTCCCGTAGAAGCGAAGGCGCAGGTGCGGACTCTCTTCTGTAGGTGCGACCACTGGCCCCCTTCCTGTTTTCCGCAGGTGCGAGACCGTAGGTGCGATCCTCGAGCCGCAGGTGCGATCCTCGAGCCGCAGGTGCGAAAACCCTGAAGGCAGTGAGGTTGTTTTAAATACGGGACTTAGTCATTTTTGAACCATTTTTCTTCATCTTGGACGATTTGGAGAGCTTGCAAAGGAGAGATTCGACCTAGAAATCGTAAGGGAAGTAATTCCTACTATTAATTGAGTTTAATACTTGAATTTGTGGGTAGATTAACACACAAAATTAGTAGAAATCATGGGTTTAGAGTAAAACCTAGGGTTTTGATAAAAATGAGAATTTACCAAGGAATTTGTTATGAAATCATGCAAAAACTATATAATATTGATCCTTAGGCTATGGGTAACTATTTCCCTTGAAAACTTCTAGAATCCGAGCATGTGGGCCCGGGGGTGCATTTTAGGATTTTGCAAATTAGGTTAAAATAATCATTTAAATAGGAGAATTGTGGACTTTATAGCATAGATTGATTTATTTATATAACGTTTGGCTAGCTTCGAGTTATTGGGAGACCAATTCGGAGATTTGAGCGCATTCTTGACCCGGGAAGTAGGCTTGAAACGAGGTAAGTCTCCTTTCTAACCTTGTAAGAGGGAATTGTCCCCATAGGTGAAGTAATTAACTGTGTGTCATTATTTTTGGGGATTACGTACGTACGAGGTGACGAGAGTCCGTGCGTAGTGACTATTCTTGTTATGTGTGGGTAGTTAGGTTCACACCATGCCTTGTAAATTCCGCTAATTGAGCTATATGCCTTGTGTTCCTTGTATGCAAAATTGTTTCCAAGAAATCCTATAACTTGATGTACTCAGACAAATCATTATTTTAGAAAAGGATTTAAAGAAAAAAATATTGTGTTTATGTGTGACCGCTTCGCAATATATATTCCGCGAGCGGAGTGATTCTTTCCACTACTATCATGGAAGCGGGCCGTACGCCATGTCAGTTTAATAGATGCATCTATGGTTCACGCCGTTCGACCCTTCGACAATGCACATTTATTATTATATTGGCCCAGACCGTACCTTCTGATACATTGTGCGCATGCTACGTTTTTGATATTATTCATGACTTTAAAACTGCTAGATGTCTTGGAAGATAAATTTGTAATTCGTATGTTGGGGTTTCGCCTCGTAAACAGGTTTCGTAAGTATGCTTGATATTCATTGTTCTATTATCCATATGTACTTGTTATTCTCTTTAAATTTTACACCTAGATATTCTGTTTGGACCCTAGTGAGTGTCAAGTCGACCTCTCGTCACTACTTCTTCGAGATTAGACTGGATACTTTCTGGGTACATATTATTTATGTACTCATGCTACGCTCTGTACTTAATTGTACAGGTTCTGAGGCAGGTGCATCTAGGTATCAGTCCGGAGCTCGCCCTTGATTTTTTTCTGTTGAGGTTTCACGGTGAGCTGCTTCTCCTGACGACATTCAGCAACACCTTGGAGCTTTTCCTTTTGCTATTTCTGTCTATATTCTTCTCAGACAGTAGGACAGACTTTTATTCCTTTTGATTTACTTTACTAGTTGTCTGCAGACTTGTGACACTAGTTCCTGACATGCACGTTAGTAGACTATTCTTCTGGGATGTAATTATTAAATTATGACTCTTTTTGGTTATTTCAGCTTGAAAATTGCCTAGGTCATTCGTTATTTCTGAACGTCTTAAATTTAAACCAAGTAAATGTTGGAATGGTTTTGATAAAATAAATGAAACTCACTAGTAGATTAATGTTGGCTTGCCTGACAACGGTGTTGGGCGCCATCGCGACCTGGGTTAGGATTTGGGTCGCGACAACATGGTATAGGCCATTTTCGTTTGTAAGTAAGGATTTCCTCTTGTTTTTATCACGAATCCATGGGTTTCTGACCTATTCTCTTCATCTCAACTATTTTCTAAAAATCCTAGTTCATTACCGTTCGATTCTTCTCGGATCTTTATAGATCTGAGGTGATTCGAGTGTTATTAGGTGTTTTCCTTTTAAATCTCTCATTTTAATTAACTATTTCGATTTTTAGTCACTCTTTCTAAAACTAGGGTTTTACCTAACTTTCTTCAAAAGATTTTTCTACTTTCAATGTTTAATCTGTTCATCCCTTTACGTATTTGACTAATTTTTTGCATGAATGCTCGAAGCCTAGATGTTTCTAGTGGTTATATTGACTTCTTCTTCTTTCGTTTATCATGGTGATTTCTGGGAATCAATTGTGCTAACTGGTTCTATTTAGGGATTCAAATGTTTACCTGTTAAATCCAGTATTCTTTGGGATTTTTGCCCTAATTGATCTCTCTTAGGGTTTCGAACTAGCTTTTCTTGTTAAATCCGGTATTTCTGTGAGGTTTTACTTAATTGATTTCTATTTAGGGAACTTGAACAAGTCTCTCCTATAAAATCAATATTCTTCGAAGATTTTACTGATTATTTCCTATTAATTACCTTGTTAAAATTTGTGTGCTGAAACTTTATTTGTTTTCTTATTTGTGACATGTTTCCTTATTTTACTTGCCTTAATTAATGAACAGAAGTTTGGGGATTTTTTACTGACTCTTTATATGGAATGATTTTGGATTCTTTGCCTTAATTAAACCTCACTTTAGCAGCTTCAGACCTCCAGCGAGTAGCATACTCGCGGAATGTCTCTGTGGGTTTCTTCTTTAGATTCTGGATATAGAACATGTCTGGTGCGTTCTCTGTGTTGAATCTAAATCTGTCCATAAAGTCAGATGCCATACCTATCTAGTTTGACCATTTCTTGGGGTCTTGGATGATGTACCAAGATAGCGCATCTCCTTTCAAACTCCTCATGAACAGCTTCATGCGAATCCTTTCATCCTTTCCTACGCCAACCAGCTTGTCACAATAGGTCCTTAGACGGACCCTCGGATCACCAGTACCGTCAAATATTTCGAATTTCGGAGGTTTGTATCCCTCAGGAAGTTCGACATCGGGTTGTATACAGTGGTCTTCATAATTCAACCCTTCAATTCCCTTGGTTCCTTCAACACCCTAAACTCGGCTGGTCAGCTTCCTTAGTTCCTCAGCCAGGTTCTTGATAAGCATGTCCTTTTCATCAGACTCGGATGGGTATGGGATAGATGGAGTGGAATGGGGCATAGTTTCCACATAGATGGGATTGTGGAAATAGTCCTTTACGGGGTTTTGAGGTTCTGGGATGAGTAATGGAGTGTTGTTTGAGGTGTGGCAAGCATTGCATTTTGCCGGGAGAGTTTGGTTCTTTGGCAGAGTGGCGTGATAGTGAAGTGAGGGATGATTTTGTTGTCTTGGGATATTTTGTGGAGGTGTAGGGTTTTGAGCATTTGGGAAGTTGACGGCTGGGACGTTGAGGGAAAATGACAGGTTGGCCAGATTTCGAACCTGATCGAGTTCTTCTTGAAATCTCAGCAGTTTTTGTTCCAATGCTGACATGTTTCATTTAGGACCTTAATACCTCGGTCATCAGTGTCCTCTACCCGTTCAACCATATTCTCTTCCCTGAAGCCGCTGGATTCTTCCATCTTACTCTTGCCTTTGTTCTTGCCTTTAGGGGGACTAGGAGTAGGAGTAGGTGGAGGGCCTTTGGATCTTGAGTTGATGATGCCAGAGTGCACGAACTAACTTTTGGGGAGGGGAATAATAAAAGAAAAGGAAACAAAAACAAAAGGTAGTCAAGTCAGTGAGGATTATGAAAAAATATTGCAGTATTTAAACACATAATGCGGGAATGTAAAGCATGTCCTAATTTGGGGACCTCTTTGTGACCGAGGTAGGCCTAGAGACAAGTTGATTTGGAGAACTTAAGATGCTAAATGCCTCATTTTATTGATAAGGAAATAGACAAATCCCAAAACGACACTAAATAAACAAGAAAAATAAAAGTCACTAATGGCCATTGGCCTCATTACATTGACAGAAAAATAAAGAGATTCCTATCTATTTGGTCTCAGAAGGACCTTCCCCAGATTCGACATTCCAGCTTCCCTCGAACAACTTTCCTAGCTCGCGAAGTCCCAACAACAGGTATGCTCTGGCGAGATTTCCTCCTTCAGTTCCTTCAGCCCTTTGGCAGTCTTTGACCCTTTTGATGAATTTCTCCTCCAGCTCGACTATACCCCGTTCTAAGTATCCCAACCTCTTGTTGGTGCTGACGGCCATGTCTTTCCACTCCTCGATTAGCTTCTTGTTAGACTCATATATTTTGTGGTGAACATCCTCACATTCGCGGATCCTTTGCGTTGCTGGTTGACCTTGACTTGTGCTTCAGCCCTTTCATCTATAACCCTGTGACCTCGGACGTACCCTGGCTTGCTCTGCCCACTCAGATCCTCTTCTAACCAACCAAGATAGAAAGGGGTACAACCGGCATGATACCTGTCTGACTCGATTGTGTCCTTCTCAAGTATAATCTTATAGTGCCAAAAGTGCTGAGCTTGGCACTTGTGAGGACTTTCATCATTTTGAAAGTCTGCTCGAAAATGGCTTATTTTATCGACCCTAGGTACAGCTTGCTTCCTACCTGCTTGCCTCATAACTCGGAGAGGGACGAAGGGTATGTCTCCCTTAAACCAATCAGTATAAAAAACGATGCATCTCAGGATTGAATGATGAACTCATCTGTCGGAAACCACTCAAACATCCATTGGACCTGTTCTTCAGTCAAGTTACCAAAGAGCTCAACCCATCCTTCATCATTTTCAAGCTGAGCAAACATGTTGGGGATATAGTTCATTCGCTTCGGGTGATGGAAAGCGATGTGGTCATCCCAAATTCTTCGATAAATGTCTTGTCGGTATTCTCCTCTTTGGAGATGTTCCATGAGCCATAGTTGAAGTGATAAATTGCAACCTTCGAAATGTTTTGCTCCTCGTTGACATATTTCCAAGGTCCGATATATGTCTGCAATGATCATGGGCACAATGCTGAAGTCTTTCCCATCAATCCCTTCCATTAATGTCTTAGTTACCATGGCTAGTCTGGTATGAATTCTCTCCTTCTTCATCGGGAACACGATCAATCCCAAAAAGCAAACCATGAAGACGAACACTCGGCGATGTGTGTGTCCCAGGGAGGTGATAGAAAACTCGTCATGGTAGGTACAATATGATTTGTTGTGGCCGTACCTTTCGTACAAATAGTCAAAAGGAATGTACGACTCCTTCAAACATACCAATTCTGCATTCTTCTTCAGACCCATCATTTTAAGAAAACTCTTGCCTGTGCGGTTTTCAGGCATCAGCAACCCCGGAGTTTCCCACACTAGATTATCCAGTCCTCCTATCTCATCTATCAAAGGCGTCATTTCGATGTTCCCAAAGCGGAACACAGACCTCTCACAATCCCAAAACAAAGTAGCAACCTCTATTATCATTTTGTCAGGCTGGATTTCTAGGAGAGATGGTAGGTTGCCTAAGTGTTTTCTGATGATAGCTTTGTTGCTAGAATGTAAGTCTTCCCACCAACTCAGCAGTCTTGGGTGGATGTTGGAGACCATGCTGAACCTGGGGACTTCGTGCCTCATATTTCTGCAAAGCAACTAAGGTTAGGCCCTTACCCCCACCGGACTCGACTATTTAACATCAATAATTAGTAGGAAGCATTTAGTTCTCCAATTGAATGCACAGAACGTGATGATGTCCGTTTGGGTTTAGAGAAACCCAATGGACTTTTGGATAAGGCTGTCTTAAGAGCTATCGTGCGGACGGCACTTTAGCTTGACTAGGTTTGACCATGATGCATGCAACAATATAATAGAGTAAGGTTCCTCTGGGGTTTTAGACTGGTACCCTTGAGCGGACAACTCAAGGGGGAAGGCACGTAACCGTCGACTGCACCGCAGATCGACTAGTTTTACCGCAAATAAGCCTTTCCGAATTTAGGGGGTAATAATATAGGAAGAGCGCAACCACTTATCAAGCGTTGCTATAGTATTTTGTTTGGCACGAGTGGAGTATGAATGTTGAGCATGATTATGCAATGATAAGCATTAACAAGTTGTCATGTATTTGCACATTAAGGAAAGCGGTAAATACAATAGTTATGATTTAAAGCAGTTATAAAGGAAAACAAAGAAACATGTCAGTTTCGTTTTGGGGGAAAAGTAAATATTTGAAAGAAATAAACAAGTAATTTCACGTAGAAGGGAAGAGGAAAGGGTTCTAGTATTAAACAAAGCAAAGGTGCAAATTCACAAAACAATTTGAAATGGTAAAAGCCTATAATCCCCAGCAGAGTCGCCATGCTGTCGCACCTCCCTCTTTCCTCGCGGAGATTGGGTTCAGGACATTTGGGTCGAGGCAACGCTTTCTTTTCGGGAAGAGGGTTTGCATTTTTTAGAATCTCCACCTAACGATTTTAACAGTGCGTTAGGGCACCTAGGGGGTTCATTTACAACTGTAAAATTTGCTAACCAGAGATAGGGTAAGGGCTTGAAATTATCCTAAGGGGAAGGTGTTAGGCACCCCTCAGGATCCATGAGTGTGGTTCCCGGCCAAATGTTTTGTGAATTTCTACAGTTTAACAAATAACAAGTAAGGGCTCAAGTAAGAGGGGATTTTAAATATTAAGCAAGCAACAGTTAAAAAAAAGAGTTATAATTTAACATTTAAAGGAAGGGATATCCTAGGTTTGAAATAATATGGATCACATCAATGCAATACCCGATATGACACTCTTTAGAGAGGGGCTACACGTGGTATTAAAGCATCGGTCATCATATCCATATCCTACCCTTTCCCACCTCATGAAGGTGCTTAAAGCGCGTGTTGGTCACAAACTCTAGTGCGTGTTATTACCCGTCCCATCCTATCAGTCCCGGAGGAGGTTAGGACTACTATCCTAAAGGGAGGTACTAGGCAGACCCTCAGGTTTAAAGGTAAAATTCTAAAGCGACAAGTAAAGAACATATAGGACCTGTTTTCATTAGGCAGCACACACAAAAGAGGCAGATTTCCAATTTTTAGAATTTTGTCACCTAAGGCTTGCCTTGGCTTGGGACAGTGTATATTAGTTATCAGAATCATTAAAGGAATTGTTGTAAAAAACTTTTACCTAAACATGTTGTTCTAGGTTGTTTCAGAACACATACGTATTACTAGTTGTTTTAGAGAGAACTGAGTGAGATTTTTTATACTTTTTATATGCATCAGTGATTAGACTAGGCGTGGTCGAGCAAATATGAACTTATAACATGATATCTAATGTACATGTAGAAATGCATATGCAGATTGATGTGTATGCAGGACCTAGGCATGGTCTCTAAATGCGTGAGTATACATCATTTAAACATTCTTTCAGAGAGATTTGAAGACGACTTTGTTTATTATTGTTATCTTATCCTAAAACAGGATTTCTAAGTGTCAACATTGCAATGTTTAAACACATTCTCAGGAAATGCCAAATAGCTCGTTCATTAATTGTTTAGCCTAAAACAGGATCTCTAGGTGTACATGGCAGCTGAGAATATGATAGTAGAGAATATCATTTATTAGCAGGATCTTTCTAAGTAAGAGGGAACATGCTGAAACAGTACGTATGAGACCTAAGAAACATGATTTCTAACGCATGAATTTGAACATATGAGCCTAAACATGATATCTCGCGCACAAATAGGAAATAAAAGCTAACGACATGGTTTCTAATGCATGAATTTGAACATATGGGCCTAAACATGATCTATATTGCACGAATAGGGAATGAAAGCCTAACAACATGGTTTCTACCCCTTTAATAGCTAAGGCATGCATAGGTACCGTCTCCCTTTTTTTTTACTATCCATCCTCTGAGTTGTTTACAAATTATTACAGACCAAGGATTATGAATGACATAACCAAAAAGAAAATAAGAAGTTATTCTATAGGGAGCCTTCAATTAGGCCCAAATCCTCAAAACCTCATTGACATATGGTATTTCATAGACTTTCATAATCTGGGTGTGTCAAAGTTCCCTAAGAACCTCAAGGGCTCCCGGGCAATGCTCATACCCAGACTTGGTAACCAGGAATTGAACATGTGCAGTGTGGAAGTACCAGCCTCAGTGTGTCAGAGTTCAGAGGGAGCTCAGGGGTCCCAAAGCAGTGCTCACACTGAGGGGGGCAGAACTTAAGGGTCTAGGAACAAAGTGAAGTGTAGGAGATAAGTTTGAAAAGGATTTGGCAAAAACAGTACTGGATTATAACAGTAAGTGAAGAAGTTTTCTGAAAAAGGTTTTGATCATTAATAAAATAGCCTGAGTATAAGGTAGACATTTTTGGAAAAAGTAGCAAACAACTTGAACAGGTCCAACATATTCAAACATAGATTTCACTCAGGGACAGTGGGAATTGGGGACACAAAGAAACAGGTTAGCATTAAAGTGTCACAAACTAGTATAGAGTCTGAACAATCACAAACACAGTTGGTCACCAAGAATTCATGCCAAGATCTAAACATAATCAGATTCGAGGGAGTACTGGGAGAGGGTAGTACATGATTACACATAGGTTTAAGAAAACAGTTCAGAGTATGGCAAGTGTTCAAGATTACATGGAGGCTAAGTAATACACAATGCAATTGCATTACCCTAGGGATCACAGAAAACATAAACAGGATGACATTGAAACACACAAAAGGGAGTACACATGCTGAGGCTAAAGGGGAAATGGTAAGACCACAAGCATACAAATTAGTTGCAAGTAGGACAACAAAGCCATAAATAAAAGAAGATCAGAAACAAGATGAATTGTAGTACCCAGAGAAACATGTTGTTTTGGAGACTTTAAATATAAATTGGAAACATACCAGTTGAAGTCAACAACAACAGCGTAAGAAGTAAACAAGTAGAATAACTAGTCTTGGCTTCCAGCCGACTAGTAATAGCAAGCAATCAAGAGGAGCAATAGAATGTGTGTGTGAATAAAGAGAGTAGAACAAGGTATCTCTTCTTGTCCGTGTTAATGAAAAGAGCAGTGTCGTTATAGTTTTTAAAAACGAGTAGTGAATAAGGTAACATGTGATGACTTAACATAATTATAGAAACAATACCAATTGGAATCAATCACAGGACCAGACTCACTTTAATTAGGGAGTCATGATTCAAACGGGTATAAATTGCATCAAATAAGGAAAGAATCACTTAAAAATTGACTTTACCATAATAGGAATAATAAAGGATGTGGCATGTAATAAAGGCTAAGTGCACAATACATAATTAAGGAAAATATATGTCAAACAATTGACAACACAAAATAAGGTAGAATACCATTTTGATTCTGAAAACCAGTCACAAAAATCACGAATAGGTTTGAAAATCACAGAGCATCAATACTAACTAAGGAAAGTACCACACAAACAAGGAAACAGTTCAACAGTCAGTACAGAATCACAGGAAATATACAAAATCATGACTTCAAGGAAATATCGCATCTTTGAGGGAAATCAATAGAAACGGTGAAGAATATTGTGTAAAACATCGATATAACGAACAATCAAACAAATAGCACAAGATCAGAGAAACTCTAAGCAAGTAGTAGAGAACAGTTTAGATTCAAAGACTTTATCAACACATTAAAACGAGAAGCACAGAGCACATAGAAAGTCCTGAAAACATATAAGTTAGCAAAACATAGCAAGCAGGATGAACTCAAACCCTAAAAATTGGGGTTTCAACAGAATAACTCGAACAAAAGAGAAAGTTTAAGTGAACGTTTCAAAATTATACTGAAAATCATATAATAGTGTTACAATCAGAAGATAAAACGTTTTAAAAGGGTCAAGGAACCCTAGTTCTCAAAAATGCAGAATCGTTTGAAAAGCATCGGGGTTTTAAGAGAAAATAGATGAAAAACTTAGAATAAACATAGATCTATTACATATCTAAAGAAGTCGAAGGGTTCAGAGTTAGGGTTTCAAAGAGAGAACCCAGAGATGAAGATACTTGCCTAGAAACCCATAGGTTTAGGCAAAAAATAGAAAGATCTTACTCAAAATCGAGCCATGAAGGCCTGAAGCAAGCAAGAACAAGATAAAGGTGTGAGTAGACTGGTCCTTGTCCCTTAAGGGCCTTAGGGATAACATTACCGGTGCGAAGGAGCCATGAGAGGCAGGAGGATAGTGAGGATTTTGTGGTCTCCGACGAAGAGACGACCGGAGAAAACGAACGGGCTTCATCAAAGATGGGGGAGACTGGAAGTCTCTAGAGAGAGCTGAAGAGTTAGAGAGAGAGTAGAGAGATGAGCGGTTGAGTGAGAATGAGGGGTCGGGAGGGTAGGTCATAGGATTAATTATGGTAACTAATAATTTGATCAAAGGGTTGGGCGTGGTAGGAATTTAGGTTTGGGCTGGTCAATTGGGTTAATTAAATCAGATGGGTTGGGGTCTAATTTAGGCTATATTTTTAAATAAAAATGGCTAATAATTAAATACCCATAAAAAATAGATAAATAATTAATAAAATAGCTAATAATTATATAAAATGAAATTAAGGCTAAGTAAATAAAATTAAGGTAATTAGCTAATATTAAATGTAAAAATGACTAATTATCGAATTAAAATAGCATAAAATGTATAATTAGGCTATAATTGTAAAATTGTTGTATTTATAGCTAATAATGTCAAATTGGCTAATTAATGAAATAATTAAATCCTAATAGGATTAAAAATGATATATTGACCCAAGAAATGTTTTAAAATTATTTGTAATGCAATTTATGAATAATTATTGAATATGAAGTACTGAATAAATAGGAAAATAAATTGATAAAAATATGGAAAATTATTGAAAAATACCAATTATTATAAAAAGTGATTTTGAAGGTATATATGCAGGTTTGAAAATAATTTGAGGAAAAATTGGGTATCAACAGGCGCTCCATCTTTTAAATGGATGTAGGTGGTTCTGTAGCAGGTAGCGCCGATCGACGATAGTGGTGCTTTCTCCTCCTCCCTTCAGCAATTCTGGTGAGCCCCATTTCCTCCCGGGGCCGTGTGTAGTTACATGTTGATCTCCTTTGTACATGTTGTTCCTTTTGAGGTATAGTCGGGGCCTTGTCGCAGGCAGGTCTATGTTCATTTCTCCATACTCTTAGAGGCTCCGTAGACACTCGTGTGGGTTGTGAATATATTTTGGGTTGTTGTGGGATTTACTCGTAACCGTGATTCTGTATCGCGAATATTGTAATTAGTATGTATGTTTTGAAAGATCTAATGTTGGTAATGGTGAAAGAGGAAAATGGACTTAATGTTATGAATATATGCTTTTGATTTATCTCTTGCTACCTCATGTAAATAATGTATGCTCTAAACATGGGAAGGAACGAGTCGGGTAGGAAAGGCTAATCAGGCTTGCATGACCGGGTCACTCGGTTAGGCGCCGGTCCCTTCCCTCGGTTTTGGGGCGTGACAAACTTGGTATCAGAGCCTAAGATTTTAAAAGTGTCCTAGGATGTCTTGGAGTCGTGTGTAGTAGAGCCCTTCTTATCGGTGTGTTGTCAACCACATCTATGATTAGGGGGCTGCTCGGACATTTAGGAAAAATTCCCTTCATTGTTATTCTATATCGTGTGATAGAGTGAGAAGTGAGGTTGTTTCTCTCTAGCTCGTGCATTGTTTCAATTTTCAGTAAATGTCACCCAGGAAGAAAGCTCGACTCAGCCTAGAGGCCAATGCCACCCCAGGAGTGGCCGTAAATTCCCAATCTGATGGTGCGAGTGAGAATAATTCCCCGACCATGAATCAACCTGACTTCTCCACTCCAGGCCAGACCATTCCAGTTCCTGCCCCAGCGGAGGGTGCTACAATCCCTTCCGCTGATATTCCTGATCCTCCTCCAGCCCCAGCTTCTGGTCCCAGTATTTTTGATTGGGACCTTAGGGGAGCTATTCAGATGTTGACACTATTGGTGGCCTCTCAGGCCCAGAGATAAAATGTTGCCCCCACATTCTCTAGCGGTCAAGGGGATTCCTCAGGTTCCAGGGTTAACCGGATTCTTCAGCTAGCCCCTCCAGAGTTCACAGGTACTGACCCCGAGGCTGATTCTCAGGATTTCATCGATGAGATGTACAAGACCCTCCAAGTCATGCGTGCTACTGAGACGGAGGGAGTAGAGTTGGCCTCCTATCGCTTGAAGGGAGCGGCATATTCTTGGTTTGAGATGTGGGAGGATTCCCGTGAGGAGGGGAGCCCTCCGGCGAGGTGGAGTGAGTTTACAGATGCCTTCATAGATCATTTCTTACCCGCCAAGATTAGGGCAGCCCGAGCATCATATTTTGAGGTCCTCAAGCAAAGTAATAGAAGTGTGTGGGAATATCATATGGAATTCGTGCGCCTGTCCAAGTATGTTGTTCATATGATGCCGACCATGGAGGCCCGAGTTCGCCGGTTTGTGCAGGGCCTTGGTCACTTGATTGTTAATGAATCTACCACAGTTGCTCTAACTTCTGACATGAACTATGGGTAGATTGTGGGATTCGCCCAGGCTATAGAGGCTCGGAAGTTGAAACTAAGGATGGATCGAAAAGGTGGTAGTAGAGCCCGGTCAGCGGGCAACCCTGGGGGTTCATTTGGAGGTGGGAGACCAGTCCTCAAGGGAGGGTCATCAGGGCCATCCCAATCTTATGCGCAGTCTTCAGCTAATGCCCCGCTATCAGGGCACAATTATCAGCATGGAGTTTGCTTTGGGCCCGGTCCAGGTAGCAAGAGGTTCCACCATCAGGGTCGATCATGAGGGAGTTTCCAGCAGCAGCCGAGGACCCTCTATCCTAAGTGCGGGAAGTGGCATTCGGGGATCTGTCACCTGGACATGCCATTATGTTGTGGGTGTGGGAGGAAAGGCCATATTCAGAGAGACTTCTGTTCATCCAGCCAGGAAGCAGGTTGGGGAATTGCCCAGCCATCCAGTTCTTCAGCTGCTATATCCTTAGCACGCCCTCCAGCCCGAGGACCCAGTCGGTTTTATGCCCTGAGTGGTCGTCAGAGTGCAGAGGCTTCTCCAGATGTCGTCACATGTATTCTGACTGTTCAAACTCATGATGTGTATGCCCTTATTGATCTCGGGTCTTCTTTGTCATATGTTACTCCTTTTATTGCTTCAAATTTTGGGATAGAACCAGAACAGCTTCGTGAGCCGTTCTCAGTTTTGACTCTGGTTGGTGAATCTATTACGGTCGTGCGAGTCTATAGGAGTTGTGTTATCACGGTATGTGGACGGGATACTACGGCCGATCTTATTGAGCTAGGGATGGTTGATTTTGATGTAATAATGGGGATGGATTGGCTCTATTCATGTTTTGCTAAACTCGACTGCCGAACCAGAATTATGAGGCTTGAGTTCCCTAATGAACCAGCTATTGAGTGGGAGGGGAATAATATTGTGCCAAGAGGTAGGTTTATTTCCTACCTTAAGGCCTAAAAAATGATCAGAAAAGGGTGCATCTACCATTTGGCTCGGGTTGCGGACACCACTTCAGAGGTGCCTGCCCCGAGTCCGTGCCTGTTGGGAATAAATTCCTTGATGTTTTTTCGGATGAGCTTCCTGGGATTCCACCAGATAGAGAGATTGATTTTGGGATTGATGTATTTCTAGACACGCAGCCAATATCTATTCCACCCTACAGGATGGTGCCAGCGGAATTGAAAGAGTTAAAGGAGCGGTTGAAGGATCTTCTAGAAAAGGGTTTCATTCGGCCAAGTGTGTCGCCTTGTGCGCACTGGTCCTTTTGTCAGAAAGAAAGATGGATCGCTGCGAATGTGTATTGACTACCGGCAGCTCAACAAGGTCACAATCAAAAACAAATACCCATTGCCTCAGATAGATGATTTGTTCGACCAATATCAAGGTGCTAGGTTCTTCTCGAAAATTGATTTGAGGTCCGAGTATCACCAACTAAAGGTCAGGGAGCAGGATATTCCTAACACCGCCTTCAGGACTCGGTATCGCCACTTGGAATTCTTGGTAATGTCTTTTGGGCTAACCAACGCCCCAGCAGCTTTCATGGATCTTATGAATCGGGTCTTCAAGCCATTTCTGGACTCTTTTGTGATAATCTTCATCGACGATATCCTTGTTTATTCACGAAGTTAGGGAGATCATGCTAATAACCTCAGGGAAGTTCTACAGACTCTTCATTATCACCAATTGTATGCAAAGTTCTCAAAATGCAAATTTTGGCTAGAATCAGTTACCTTTTTGGGCCATGTTGTCTCCAGGGAAGGGATTCTGGTTGATCCCCAAAAGATCGCAGTTGTGAAAGATTGGCCAAGACCAACGACCCCGACAGAGATTCGCAGTTTCTTGGGTTTAGCTGGATATTATCAGAGGTTCATGGAAGGATTCTCTACCTTCGCCTCCACATGACTAAGCTGACGCAGAAAGCGGTCAAGTTCCAGTGGTCCGATGCTTGTGAAAGGAGTTTCGAGGAATTGAAATCAAGATTGACTTCGGCGCCAGTGCTGACCTTGCCAGAGGTTACAGAGGGATTTGTGGTGTATTGTGATGCTTCAAGGGTTGGTCTGGGGTGTGTGTTAATGCAATGCGGTAAGGTTATAGCTTATGCTTTGAGGCAGCTTAAGAATCACGAAAAGAATTATCCGATGCATGATATGGAGCTTGCAGCGGTTGTCTTTACATTGAAAATATTGCGGCACTATCTTTATGGGGTCCATGTGGACGTGTTCACAGACCACAAGAGTCTCCAGTATCCATTCAAACAAAAGGAATTAAACTTAAGGCAGAGGAGATGGTTGGAATTTCTCAAAGATTATGATATGAGTATCTTGTACCATCAAGGGAAAGCGAATGTGGTGGTAGACGCTCTTAGCTGGAAATCCATGGGTAGTTTGGCTCACTTAGAAGCAGGTCAGAGGCCTTTGGCTCGAGAGGTTTACCAGTTGGCCAGTCTGGGGGTTTGTCTTACAGCCTCAGACGAAAGGAATGTTGTGGTACATAACGGAGCTGAATCTTCGCTTGTGGTGGAAGTTAAGGAAAAGCAATTCAATGATCCAGAAATGGCATAGCTAAGAGAGGAAATTCTTAATCACAGGACCACAACTTTTTCAGTTAGCAAGGATGATGGTGTTTTGCGGTGCCAATGGAGATTATGTGTTCCGGATGTGGATGACCTTCGGGAGAGGATAATGACAGAGGCTCAGAATTCTAGATATTTCATACACCCAGGTTCTCCGAAAATGTATCACGATCTCAAGGAAGTTTATTGGTGGAATAGCATGAAGAGGGGTGTGGCGGACTTTGTGGCTAAGTGCCCGAACTATCAGCAAGTAAAAGTCTAACATCAAAGGCCCGATGGGTTGGCAAAACTTATAGAAATACCGATGTGGAAGTTGGAGATGATCAATATGGATTTTGTGGTAGGGATACCCCGTACTACGCGCAAGTTTGACTCCATTTGGGTAATAGTGGATCGGCTCATGAAGTCAGCACATTTCTTGACGATCAAGTCCACCAACACTGCAGAACAATACGCTTAGTTGTATATCAAAGAAATAGTCAGGCTCCATAGCACTCCAGTTTCCATTATCTCGGATCGAGGGGCCCAATTCACTTCTAACTTTTGGAAGAAATTTCAGCAAGGTTTGGGAACGCAGGTAAATCTCAGCACATCCTTCCACCCGCAAACTGATGGACAAGCAGAACGGACTATCCAGACACTTGAGGACATGTTGCAAGCTTGTGTGCTTGATTTTAAAGGTAGCTGGGATGATCATTTGCCCCTTATAGAATTTGATTACAACAACAGTTTCCACGCCAATATTCAGATGGCCCCATTTGTGGCTTTGTATGGTAGGAGGTGTAGGTCTCCGATTGGGTGGTTCGAGGTTAGAGAGGTCGAGATGTTGGGACCGAATCTTGTGCACCAAGCTATGGAGAAGGTTAGAATCATAAAGGAACGGTTAAAAACTGCTCAAAGCTGTTAGAAATCCTATTTGGACGTTCGTCGCAAGGATTTGGAGTTCCAAGTAGATGATTGGGTATTCTTAAAGGTATCTCCCATGAAGGGGGTCATGCGGTTTGGAAAGAAGGAGAAATTGATCCCAAGGTATGTCGGGCCATATAGGATCACTCAAAGGATAGGACATGTGGCATATAGGCTGGAGTTGCCCCCTGAAATGTCATTGGTACACCCGGTGTTTCTTGTGTCCATGTTAAAGAAAGTGGTCGGAGACCCGTCTGCCATCGTGTCGGTTGAGACCGTTGAAGTTAATGAAGAGTTGTCATATAAATAAATTCTGGTTGCTATTCTGGATACGCAGGTTCGTAAGTTGAGAAACAAAGAAATTGCATCGGTTAAAGTGTTATGGAAAAATCAACAAGTCGAGGAAGCCACGTGGGAAGAGGAGAATGAAATGAAAAGGAAGTACCCTCATTTGTTTGAATAAGTCAGGTAGTCGTTTATGAAGTTGATTATCTCTAAATAATTGCTTTACATGTCATATTGTGTAGAGCCACCCCACTCCCCTAATCCTTGTTCTCTTATGAATCCTTAATTGGTGCTACATTTGTGTGTTATTGTGTTAACTGAATTATGTGGAATTTGTTGAAGTAACTGAATTATGTGGAATTCGTTAAGGTGTGTTTCGCGGGTTCTCAGACAGGTGGATAGGTCTAATTACAAAGGAAACTCTGGCAAAATTTTTAGGAAATATCAAAGTTAGTGAAAATTTGGGGGTTGGCATAAAGTATTTCAAAACCCAAGTAATTCCCCGATCCTCATTCGAGGACGAATGATTTTAAGTGGGGGAGGATGTAACGACCCGTAGAATTCCTAACTAGAAATGATGCCCGGACAGATCCCCATGTTGATATAACTATAGAAATTCTTAAATCGAACCTTTTTGGAGTGAAAAGTACCCCAGGACTTAGAGGATAGAATTTTTCAAGTTTGTGCGAATATGCGGTCCACTATGCGATCGCATATCAAGTATGCGGACCGCACAGTGGTCGCATAGTTGGACAGATTGTTGTCCATTTTGAGGACAGCTATGCGGCCCAAAATGCAATCGCATATCTGTATGCGGGCCGCATAGCTGTCGCGTAGTTGCACCTGAGCTTTTGCAGAGGGGGTTGCGCGGAGCACTATGCGATCGCATAAAAGGTATGCAGACTGCATAGTTGCCACATACCTGGGCAGTTCCTTTTTCTTTTTGGCCCAGTTGAAGGCAAATAATGCGGCAGGTTTGCGGACCGCATAACTGGAATGCGATCGCATTCCGGACAGCAAACCTGCATCGGGGCTCCTATTTCCTAATTTTTAAAACCCGACCCCCAGCCTAATATAACACCCATGCCTCATAATATTAACTATTTTCTGATAAAATAGAGAGAGGAGAGAGTGGGTTCTAGTGAGAGAGAATCGCAACTTCATCAATTTGATCCACCATCACTGCTCAGGCCTGAATTGATCGAGTAGGACACCATTTCTTCACTACAAGAGGTAAGCTTCTACCCCATCAACCTTAATTTCCAGATTTTTGTTAAAATGAAACATGGTTAGGTGAGTTCATGGAGATGGGAGTAGAGATCTTGCATGCATGTAACCAACTAGTCATAATCTAGTGAAGGGAAATGAGTTAGAGTAATCTTTCACTAAAAAGAGGCCATTCCATCTAAAGGAACACCTAGTGTTTGATAAAACGCTCAAGTGAGTTCAAGACATGATCATTATTCCTAATTCTAAGTTCAATTTTTCCACTTTGTGAACTAGATTTAAGGTGCTAGAAGGTCCGGAGATTGTGGTAGAAATTAAGGGGAAATACCAAATCAAGGTATGTATGGCTAACTCTAATCTTCATAGGATAAACCTATTGGTGTTCAATTTTCGGGTATGATTCTCTTGTTTGAATCTCTATGGAATTTATGTGTCTTATGTGTCAAGTTGAGGAATTCTTGCTTCTATGTCGTTCCATGTTACTACCATGCTGTTATGCTAATTGGAAGTATGAATTGTGATCATTATGCTCCTTCCTTTACTATGTGTGCGAATCCTCTTATATGATGGGTGTGGTAGATGCAAAAGATTGAATTGATATAAAATGTGAATCAAAGGATTGAAATGATATGAAATATGAATCACAAGAGTGAAATTATATGAGATGTGAATCAAAAGATGGAAAATGATAAAAACGAACTAAAAGATCAAAGAAATGATGGGTGATGTCCTAGGGTGAGATGGCCTAGCCGATCGGGACGGGATCGGACTCCATGCCGTACACATGGAGACATTCGGATTGAGATATGATATTGATTATTGCCTCACTGTTTCAGTTGAGATGACCCAGCCGGTGAGATACCGGACTCCGTGTGAAAATGCCACGGTGATGACATGAGATATAATGTTGTTGGTGCCTCACCTAGGATGGCTTAGCCAGTCGGGCCGAGACCGGACTCCGTGTGACAACGACACGGTGGTTTAGTAATAATAATAATACTTTGAATTAAAAGATCAGTAACCAAAAGATGGCAAAACGGGATAAGAAACATGGTGACTCTTATTTGTGTTTTCCCCTACTTCGGTGAATTGTTATGTGATGTCTCTGTTTGTATCATTGCATGTTGATGTTTATCCTGTCTAGAGTAGAGTTTATTCATACATACTAGTACTATTCAATGGTACTAACGCCCTTTTTTCCGGGGGCGCTACATCTTTTAAATAGATGTACGTGGTTTTGTAGCAGGTAGCGCCGATCGACTATAGTGGTGCTTTCTCCTCTTCCCTTCAGCAGTTCTGGTGAGCCTCATTTTCTCCCGGGGCCGTGTGTAGTTACATGTTGATCTCCTTTGTACATGTTGTTCCTTTTGAGGTATAGCCTAGGCCTTGTCACCGGCAGGTCTATGCTCATTTCTCCATACTCTTAGAATCTCCGTAGAAACTCATGTGGGTTGTGAATATATTTTGGGTAGTTGTAGGATTTACTCATAATCGTGATTCCGTATCGCGTATATTGTAATTAGTATGTATGTTTTGAAAGATCTAATTTGGTAATGGTGAAAAAGGAAAATGGACTTAATGTTATGAATATATGCTTTTGATTTATCTCTTGCTACCTCATGCAAATAATGTATGCTATAAACACGGGGAGGAACGAGTCGGGTAGGAAAGGCTAATCGGGCTTGCTTGACCAGATCACTCGGTTAGGCGCCGGTCTCGTCCCTCAATTTTGGGGTGTGACAAATGTCGGCTCTTTAGAGCCCATACTTGGAATAATAGAGTCCCTCGAGATTGGGCACCATCTCGGGGCTAGATCGATATGTGGATCTTGACAGTTCTTTTTAGAACTTATACTCGTAGCAACGGAGATCCTCGAGATCGGGCACCATCTCGAGGTTAGGACGATATGGATGACTCCTCAGAGCCAATTATAATAACATAGATACTTGAGGTTAGATTAATATTGATGGCTCCTTAGAGCTCATAATTATAGTAATAGAGATCCTAGAGATCGGGCACCATCTCGAGGCTAGACTGATAGCTCTTTCAGAGCCTATTCTTGTGGAGACAGGTATCCTCGAGATCGGGTACCATCTCGAGGTTAGACTGAAGTAACAGACATCCTCGAGATCGGCACCATCTAGGGGGCTAGATTGATACGAGGATCTTGATCTCTCGAACGCTGCATGATAGCATCATCCAGATGACATGACTTGTGAAGTGATCGAGGCGGTCCCACTGGTACATTTCCCCAAAAGTGGTAATGACATGGTCAGAATTAATTGGCCTTCAAAGTAGTCAAACAGTCGCCACTTGCTCTATATATGTACCTGCCTTCTTCATCTGAAGACTTTGTTGCTTTGAGAAAATGTCTTCTTCGCAGATTTTTTCTCTCACCAATTCTTCTACCTTTTTAGTTTGAGGTCCACGCGTTGAGCGTCACCTCTTTTATCTTGTTTTACCATAGATATGGTTGCTGTGACTGAGTCTGTCCACCAACAAAAGGAGAGCTTTGCCTCCGCTTCTTGCCCGGTCGGTGATATACCATCAGCATTTGGTGTACGTACCTCGGACTGTTTCGTCTTGAGGATGGACTTCACATTCAAGAGAACTCCTAATGTTCGGGGCCATCGGGAACATGCATCGAGGTTCATCCCATCAATAGGAGAAAAACATCTCGAGGCGATGAGGAGAGACTACGGTTGGGGAGAAGAGGTGGTACTGCAAGTACCTACCCTGGAAGAGGACATCATGGCCTATGTAGAGGGATTTTTGAACGTATATACGTACCCATTTACGTTGGGTCCTCCCGACAGAGTTGTGCTCGAGTTTTGTAGAAGATATCGGGTTACCCTGGCACAGGATCACCCGTCGTTCTGGAGGATAGTATTGGTGATAAGGTTCTTCGCGGATAAAGTTGGGCTCGAGTTCACCCTTAGTCATCTCATCAGATTTTACCAGCCCTTGCACTATCGGGCATAATCACTCTCCGATGTCTATCCACCCAACCCCTTGTTGCCAGCGATGAAGAAGAGGGGGATCGAGGATGGATGAGTCGATTTGTCTGAGTGCGGACTGCCGATATTATCCCGACGGAGTTCATGCCCTTTCCTGAAAAATGGAATTTCACACATAAGTGGTACACTTGTGTTTTTATCATTATGTTCATAGTGGAGGCCGACTCCGTAATAAAGTTTTCTTTCTTTTTCTGCAGCAATTCCGTGGTTGCCATTCGAGGTCCCCGACCTGGCGGATTGGACTCGGAGATTAGTGGCCTGCTCGAATCATGATGAGCGTGAGTGGCAAGACCTGTCTAAGGGTAGATGGGAGGCCAAACACCATGGTGAGTGCCATAAGATTCTTTTCTTTTAGGAAAAACTTTACCTTTTATTAACTTCTCTATTGCAGGCATCATAGAATTCTCCAAGATGAGACCGTGTCCTCTTGGAGAAAAGGAGGGGTCGTCGGCTTCGGGGCCAAAGAATGATAATAAACGGAAGGAATCCTCGGTGGGTGAGGAGATTCAAAGTGAGGCAGGGTCTTCCCGGAGGCATAAAGGAGATGAACCCAAGCATGTCCAACCTGAGGTCTCTAGCCTCGGGGAAGTAGTTCCTCCTTTGCCATCGTCTTCTTCCTCGGTCGAAGGTACTTCGAGGGAAAAGGGTCCTTTACTGCAACTTTCTCCTCCCGTCAAAGGTACTTCGAAGGATGTCGGGGCCAAGGGTCGCCTGATGGGAGAGGAGTCCCGAATGATCATGTCCCCTCTTGGGATGGTTCAACTAGGGCCGAAGAGGACAGACCAGGAGATGCTCGCTCGGCCTTCAAGGAGGCTCAGCGGTTCTGCTCTTCGGTAAGCTTTAATGACCTATGAGGTTTTATTAGCTTCGTATTTTCATTTTTTGACTGAAATTTCTCTTTCATAGGCTTTTGACAAGATCAAGTCCGTGTTGCTTCACTGCGAAAAGCCTTGGACGGGGAGAAATCCCTCAGGCTTCTTTGTGATAAAAAAGAAAAGGAGTTGACGCACCTTCGGTACGAGGTGAATCGGAGCCAGAACTACGAAGACTGCCTCGAGAGACAGGTAACCTTCATTTCGATGATACACATGTTTCTTCTTCTATCTTCTGAGATTAACATTTTGATATTTCAGTTGCAGAGAAAGACAGAGGACTTGGAACGCCTCTGAGGCAAAGTTGGCCAAGCCAATCATGAGTGCAGTGAGATAAGGGCTCAGATAAATGCCCATGTTGTGGCCAAGAAGAATTCTTTGGCCAAGGCTTCTACCCTCGAGGTGCAACTCCATAATACCCGAGAAAATAGCTCGGTGCAGACGAGTAGGATTGTAAAGCTCGAGTCTGATCTATTGAAGATGAAGGCCGAGGTTGCGGACGCCCGGGCTGAATCTAAAGTGATCCAAGCTAAAGCTGATAAGAAAGTGGCTTTCTATTTAAAGGACACTGCCGATGCTTGAGCCCAGTTGAGAGGGGTTACTGATCATGACAGCATGAGAAATGACTATGTCCGATGCAGATCTCGAAGGGAAACCCTTAAGGAGATCCATGATATGGGCTTCAATCTCTCGGAAGAGATAGAGCGGGCCAAGGCGGATGAATACGATGCCAAAATCCTCGTATCTGATTCCGAGGATAACGAGGAAGAGCCGATAGAGCCGCAGTCCCCGAGGGGAAAGTAGCCTAGCCTTTCTTTTTCTGCTTTGTATAAGACTCCCTGTGGGAGCACTTGTGAATGTATATTTGTGATACATATATATGAAAAATATTTTGACACTTCCAATTTTATTGTATATATCTTCATTTTTATTTTAAATCTCGATTGTTGATAGCCAGTGATGAATTGGACTTCGAGGTGAAAAAACCCTTAGGTTTATAGATCGGCCATGAGGCTCGTAGGCTCTTTATGCATTCTCCCTTAGGCGTTTTTAGGTTGTCCCTTAGGATCTAGCGCATTGGCCCTTAGGCGCTTTTTAGTTAACCGTTTAGGGCTCAGTCCTCGAGACGGGTTTCGACTCGAGATCATCGACCCTTAGGTTTTTGAATTAACCCTGAGGATCTTTAAGCTGGCGCTTAGGCTCTTACGCGTTTGGTCGACGCGGCATTTAGTATGGCTATAGTTTCCCTCGCTTAAGACTTTTTTGAAGTTTTTGTGTTCGTCTGACTCTTCCACGGTTCGATAGGAACCTCGATTGTGAGACGTTGTATGACGATAAATGAGCACCTCGGGAGGTATCGCTTGATGGTCAATGTTTCAAAACCTTGTTATTGTTGGAGATGATATTGTCGAAGCTCTTTTGCTTATGCCGAGGGTAGCCTGGTTAACCGGTTCTTTTCCAAGTATTTTTGAAGTATTTGTGATAATATGGTGACAGTCGGGCATCCCCGAGTCGCGTTAGTTTGGCCAGAGCCTTATGACCGTAGTCATTGTATTTGGACGTAGACTTTTGACCGTAGTCATTGTGTTTGGTCGTAGCCTTTTGACCGTATTCATTGCGTTTGGCCGTAGCCTTTTAGTCCCCGAGTGAGGTAGCCTCGGCGTCTATATCGAGGGTATGCCTTTTTAGGGGTCTTACAAGTTCGAATATATAGCCTTGGCTTTAAGATCGAGATTATGCCTTTTGTAAGGTTTTATAATTTGGAAATGCCTTACTTGAGGTCTTACAGTTTTGATATCGTCTTTTCAAGGTCTTACATTATTGGTAATGCCTCATAGAGGTCTTACATTTTGGACATGCCCGGAGGTATTACAGATTTGGCGTTTCCATATGGAGGCTTTTTGGGATCGAGGTTGCCCGATCGGGGTCTTATGGCCTCGAATTTTTGATAGCTCGATGGGGTGACAGTCAACGACAGTCCCCGAGACATCGAACGTTTTTGGCTCTGAAGCCGTTGCTTGTGAAAATAGCAAACTTTTTTGAAAACGCAAAGCTTTTTGGGATAAAAGATATTCCTCTGATTACTTGGTACAAGTATACATTGTTTTTGTCGTCGAGGGTTCGATTATTCTAAGCGGACACGGTGCGTTTGACTGTTTGGCCCGATACATCATTTTCCTATCGTGACCCTCTTTGACTCATCTCGACTTCTCCGAGGAGATGATCTCCCGGAGGGATGTCCCCCAGTATTCGAGGTTGATCGAATAGAAGCCTTGAATACTTGTTGAGTCTTCCTTAGATAGCATATGAATGTTGCGTCGTTAAAAACCTCGCCGGTAAAACCCATATGGGATAAAATCAGGTCTAAGGGAAAAAGAGCACACGCATGCTTTAAAACCTAATATCTTCAAGATGAAAGGTGCTTCGATTCTTTTGATCGGGAACCTGCACATAAGTCCGTGTAAAATGTAAATAAAAGGGAGAATCATACCTTAACAGCGATGGCGTTCGAGCCTCGATGTGCTTCAACTGCTTGTTCCGAGGACATGGTATGGTCCTTTACTCATTAACTCGGGTGCCGCATAGTATGTAGCTTATGACTGCTATTTGGATGTTTGCTTATCCTTTGGCTCTTTCGATGTAGAAGGTGTCGATGTCGGTGTCGCATCGTGTATCGCGAACATCTCTCTTGCTACATGTTGCTCCCCGTATACTGTTTGTATTCCCTCCTTCATTGGAAACTTCATCATTTGGTGAAGGGTTGACGGCACTGCCCTCATGGAGTGTATCCAGGGCCTTCCGAGCAAGGCATTGTACCTCATGTCTCCGTCGATGACGTGAAACTTAGTATTTTGGGTTGCATCGGTCACGTTGACCGGGAGGATGATCTCCCATTTTGTTGTATCGCTCGCCATGTTGAATCCGTTGAGGACACGAGATGCGGGCACGATCTGGTCGAGCAGTCCGAGCTGCTCCACCACCCTCGACCGGATTATGTTGGCCGAGCTACCTGGATCCACAAGCACACGTTTAATTTGGAATGTATTCATAAGAAAAGAAATTACCAATGCGTCATTGTGAGGATGATACAGGGTCTCGATGTCCTCTTCATTGAATGTGAGAGCGTCCTCGGGTATGTAACCTCGAGTTTTCTTTTCCCCGGTGATGGATATTTTTGTTCGTTTGACAATGGGCTCATGTGGGGTGTCGATTCCTCCCATGATCATGTGGATGACATGTTTTGTCTCTTCTGCTTCATTTTTCTTGTTTGCCTCTCTTTCCCGAAATTGATTTTTAGCTCGGTCGCTGAGGAACTCTCGGAGGTGCCCTTTGTTGATTAGTCGGGCTACTTCCTCCCGGAGCTGTCTACAATCTTCGGTCCTATGACCGTGTGTGCCGTGAAATTCGCACACCAAGTTATGGTTCCTTTGCGATGGATTTGATAGTATGGGTTTCGGACACCTGGTGTCGTTTATTTTACCTATGGCGGATACGATGTCTGAAATGTCAATGTTGAAGTTGTACTCAGGTAATCGGGGTGCCTCCACCAGACCTGCATGTCTGTCAAAATCGGTTATGCTTACGAGTCCTCGAGGATTCTGCCCTACGGTCGTCTCGAGGTATGTTACGCCTTGGGGCGTTTCTCCGATCTTTAGTGTACGGTTGATACCTTTCCTTGTTTGGCCTTGGTTCCTTTTCAAGGAGCCTTCTAGGGTACACCGAGCCCGAGGAGGCTCTTACTTGGTCGACTTCGACCCTAATCTTTGATTGATATAGGTTATGGATATCCGCCCAAGTGACGACGGGATATTCTACCAAGTTATGCTTTAGCTGCATCGAAGCTATTGAACGTCATTCATTCAAGCCTTGGGTGAAGGCCTGCACTGCCCATTCATCGGAGACCGGTGGTAATTCCATTCGCTCCATTTGAAAGCGAGATACAAATTGCCGTAGCATCTCATTTTCTCTCTGTTTGATTTTGAAGACAACAGATTTCCTTGTAGCAACCTTGATGGCACCAGCATGTGACTTTATAAAAGAATCTGCTAGCATGGAAAATGAATTTGTCGAGTTCGGGGTTAGGTTGTGATACCACATCATATCCCCCTTTGACAACGTTTCTCCGAACTTTTTCAATCGGACGGACTCAATCTCATCCTCCTTTAAGTCATTTCCCTTTACGGCACAAGTGTAAGAAGTGATGTGCTCATTGGGGTCCGAGGTCCCATTGTACTTCGAAAGGTCGGGCATTCTGAATTTCTTCGGGATGGGCTTCGGAGCCGCACTTGATGCGAACGGACTTTGCACAAATTTCTTTGAATCTACACCCTTCAGAATTGGGGGTGCGCCTAGGATCTGGCCGACCTTTGAATTGTAGGTCTCCACCTTTTTATCGTTAGCTTCTATCTTTTTTTCGCCCGATTTGATCCTCTTCATGAGGTCCTCGAGCATCTTCATAATGGCGGGGTCGGTTGCTGATCCGTTGTCGCTCGACCTCTCCGGTGCATGTTCGACTCGAGGAGTCATTTCCGGTGTTGCTGTATTTGATGGCTTTGCACATGAGAATCGCCAACTGTTGTGCCTGCAACATTTCAAAAATGACGTGAAGGCTAACCTCTTTCCTCCCGAGCTGGAATTTTCTGAACCTCCTGTTCGTTTTCTCGGCGTGCACCCCCGTCAATGTGGGATTTTATATCGACGTGTTGGGCGTTGCGCGAGCCCACATCCACGAAATTGGCTCTGTTGTGTTCTCAAGGTTTCGCGGTGGTACACCGGCGCCTGAAATTGCTACACCATTCTCTTCATGGTCCTCAGAACCGTTGTTTTCATGTGCATTCACTGAGTTAGACATTTTGACCTGAAATCAAAGATTCTTGGACAAGAAAAAGTGTGAAGAATAACTTATGATTTTCAGTAAACCAGCACTAAAACAATCACTATTATTTTTAGCCCCACGGTGGGCGCCAAACTGTTTACCTTGAAAATGGTAATTACAATTAAATTTGATTTGTGGTTCTAAAAATATGTGATTTATTTTAGTATTAGTTATTAAGCAATAGATGCTAAGTGCGAGTAAGGGGAATGAGATAAGAATAAAGGAAAATAGAGATAGGCAAACCATATAGATATTGTTCTTCGCGATCGTGAAGGGTAATGCCTGGGCAGACTATATAGTACTCTATTTCGAGGGTTTGGTTCATTTTAACATATTTTGAGTTGTTGAGCTCGGATTTGGGGGATTTTGGAGGGCATTTTTACGATTTGGATTGGGGTAAGTTTTTTTTTTACTTAGATATATCCATTATTCAAGGTTCCATCTTTGTTTATATCATTTCATTGGTGACTTGACTTGGAGAAATTAGGGATTTTAGTAAAAACTTTCCTAAAGTATAAAATGAGAATTTGAAGGTCGATTTAAGGTCGAAATTGGATGATTTTGGTATGGATGGACTCCTAATCGAATGGGTGTTCTGTAAATTTCTTCGGGTTCCGAGGTACGAGCTCGGGGTTGACATTTTTGGTTGACTTTTTTATTTTGGTTCAAGATCTTAGCTTTATCATTTGGAATCAAATTTATATGGTTGTTATTGATTATATTAAGTTGATTTGGCTAGATTCGGGTCGTCCGGAGGTAGATACACACGGGAAGGGATTCTTAGAGGAATGATTTGGCTTGCTTGAGAAAAGTATCTTACTTAAACTTGGTTGAGGCACTAGTTGCCTGAATTGTTTGTGATAGCTACGTGCTAGTACACAAATATGTGGGATTTGAGCCCATGTGCGAGCACCGGGGTATTTATCCATGTTCGGGGTAGTGCTTAGGCTATGATATGCATAGGGTTGACTGTTAAGCTTTAAGCTATGTTATTTCTCATATTTGTAACCTTGTTGTCATCTATTTTGAGCCATGCTTGAGGTTACATAGAGCCTAAATCCTTGAATGAACTTGATATTTGCTATCTTTGTGATGAAATTGCCAATTTGTGCTACGATAGCACAGTTTGAACATGCTTAGACTTTAGCATGTCATTATACCAGCCCGAGAGTATGAAACTTGATAATCATTAATCATGTACAAGTATTATTGTATATTTGCTTTCTATGTGTTGTGATTTGGAGTGGTAGCCTGTGACCACGCCGGGCGGATTGTGATTGTTGGCACGTGAGTTGTCCGTGCAGCACATGAGTTGTCCTTGAGGATCTTGATACTGATATTCTTTGGACATGAGTTGTCCATGCAACACATGAGTTATCCATGCGATTAATATTATTAGCACGTGAGTTGTACGTTCAACGTGTGGATAAGGATCCATCCCCCTAGGGTCACCCTCTCATGTTTCTCTCATGATGGTGTACACGCCAATTTGAGGAACTTTTGGCAAGTGTTTGTTTTGGATTTTGCATTTCATCTTTACTTCCAATTTTCGTGGTCACGTACCTGATTTATTATGCATATAATCTCTATATGTTGTAACATTGACTGGGCATAGAACTTGAGTAACTGCGCACAAACATAAATTGTTCCTTCCATGCTTTATGACTAGAATCACTTTATTGTTCTGTACTTGTTAAATTGATTAAAGTATTATTTATAATTCTTGCTTCTTTTACCTCACCAGGGTTAGTTATGATACTTGCTGAGTCATTGGGTCTGTTGTACTCATGCTACACTCTGCACATAATTTTGCAGATAAAGGTGTCGGACCCAGTCATCAGTAGCTGAGGCTTGTAGCAGATTTGATTTTTAAGAGACGAGGTAGAACTACATTCTTGACCGCATCTTGGCGTCTCTTTTCTTATGTACTATTTTCTTTATTTCAAATAGTATTGCACTTTGTCATTTCAGACTTGTATTTCCATATTAGAGCTCATGACTTTGTTTTTACCAGTTCTGGGGGATTTATCATGTGTTAGCCTTATTTTGTTATATTAAGGTTTCAGACTTATGTTATTTTTGTAAATTACGCTATTTTGGTTCTCTATTTCTATGTTCGTGTTGCCTTGCAAGTGTATTAGGATCCATCACGACGGGTTTGGATTTTTGGTCGTGACAAGTCCCTCCAAAAATCGCCTCCCACTAAGTCTAGGACTCAAAATGTGATAAAATGTAACTAAATCCCAAAATTCCAGCTATATGTTAAGCTGCAGATATCGCATTTCCGACCAAAGGTTCAAAAATGCGACTATTGCAATAGCAACCTCAGCATAAAAAATGCGAAACAAGGTCGCTTCAACAACATTCGCAAATTCAATAATGAGCTCACAAATGTGAACTGCCCACAATCCAACCAACGTCGCAAATGTGACTCAAGCTTCGTAAATGCAAAACCCTCATCACAAATGCGAACGTGGACAGAGTAACCAGACCTCGCTATTGAGATTCCCACCTTGCGAATGTGATGGTTCACAAATGCGTGCAAATTCTTACAAATGCAAGGTCTGCAACACTGAAATTCCAAGACTCAAGAAAACCATCTGAAATGCATTTGAAACTCACCCGAACTGCTCGCACCCTCATACCAACTGTCCATACGAGTATATAAACCTCATACAAATTCGCTCGCGTGATCATACAGTCAATATAACATATAAAATCACGAATCAAATACCAAAACGCATCAAAATCACAATGAAACTCAAAAACTTCCAAAATCACAACCAAGCGTCTGATTCCCATCAAACCAACTCGGAATGAGACCAAACTTTGCAGAATAAAAAACGAAACTACTCTAAGTCTTGAAACTATAATCTGAACTCGATCGCCACAAAGTCAACCCATGGTCAAACTTAGAAAAAATTTAAACCTTCAAATTGCCAACTTATGCCAAAAAGAGCCAAATCAACCTAGGAGCCTCCAAATTGAAATCCGGACCTACGCCTAAGTCTAGAATCACTATATGAACCTATTTCAATCATCAAAATACGAATCTGAGACCATTTACACAAAAGTCAAACCTTGATCAACTCTTCATTTTAAAGCTTCCAAACATGAAAATTTCTCCTCCAAATTAATTTCTGACCTCTCGAACATCGAAACCAACCATACACGACAGTCGTAATGTATCATATGAAGCTACCCAAGATCTCAAAGCACCGAACGGAATGCTAAATCTCAAAATGACCGGTCAAATCATTACAAAACCAAACTCAGATTTGAGGTTTGAGAATAATTTCGAAATGGATGTTGTTGGATTTGCTTATAGTCATCATTAGGCGTTGTTCTAATCGATTAGAAACGTCAAGAGGAGTTCAAAACTTAAGTTAGAAATGATTTCGAGTAGATTTCAGCTAGATTTGAGTTGAATTTCATAATAGGCTCAATGAAGAAGATGAATCTCGTCAAGCTGGATTCATTTGTTTAACAGTATATAATATTGTTTAATATTATATATGGGTGTATAAACACCTAATATACACTAATGAAATATTGGTACATTGTTTATAGGTATTTGGTGGATTTATCATTTCTCTTTCTTCTCCTCCTTCTCCTCCTTCTTGTCACGACCCGAAATCCCCACCGTTGGGACTGTGATGGTGCCTAAAATTCCACTTGCTAGGCAAGCCAATGTTAGATTATTATTAAGTTAAACCTTTTCAACTCAGTCAACAACAACAAAAATTAATAAGAAATACAACAAATATAAAATAATATAAAGAATTCATCATTTACAACCACCCGGATCTGGAGTCACAATCGACGAGCTACTAAGATTACTACAAACAAAGTCCGAAGAAGGAAACATACACTTTTTTGAAGTAGAAAAACAGTAAAAGATATAACTAAGAAGAGACTCCAGGGTCTACAGACGCCAGCAGATCTACCTTGGGTCTCTTGAGAGTGGATCTGACAGCTAATATCTCGATCAACCAGAGCCGGTACCAAATCTGCACAGAAAGTGTAGAGTGCAGTATCAGTACAACCGACCCCATGTACTAGTAAGTGTCGAGCCTAACCTCGAGAAAGTAGTGATGAGGCTAAGACAAGACACCTACAATCAAACATGTACAATTTAATAGTGTATATACAAATAACAGTAAAGAACTAAATAGGTAATATCGGGAGGGGGAAACATGCTAAGGGGAAATACGAGATAAAAAACTACAGCAAAAAGATAACTTGAACAGTAAATATACTATGAACCAAATAAGAACCAATGAACACAGTAAATACTCAACCCCAACTTCAAAATCAATAATCGAATATCACCAGACGATTCGTAAACATGATAAAAGCGATCGAATTAACAATACTAGTCTAAACATGGATAATTATGAGCAAAGGAAGCTATGATTGCAAGAAACTAAACTCCACCCCCATGCTTTAGCCCGGATACAATGTATAGGTACTCGTAACCTCACATATACGTTGTTCCCAACAACTAAACATGTAGAAATTAGGCACACAAATTGTATTTCCTCAAGACAAGGTTAACCACGACACTTATCTCGCTCCAACGACCAAACTCAAAGCTCAATCACGGCTTGTCCTTTCACACAAGCCTCTGTGCCGATAGAATCTACCAAATTACCCATCGAAAAATTCAATTTAAACCTTATGAACTACCCAAAATTGTAAATAATTCAATTTAGGCCATTTTATAAAACGTCAGCAAAAGTCAACACTCGGGCCCGCTTGGTCCAAACCCGAAATTTAGGCCAGAACCCGATTACCCATTCACCCTCGAGCTCGGTTATATAATTGGACTTGGAATACGACCTCAATTTGAGGTCTAAATCCCTAATTTATCAATCCCTAATTTCTACCCAAAAACCCCCAATTCCACCATGAAAATTTTAGACTTTAGGTTGAAAACTCTTGAAATGTAGTGGAAGATTGAAAACAACTAGTTTAGAATCACTTACCAATGACTTGGGGAAGAAACGTTCTTTGGAAAATAGCCTCTAAGGTTTTAGGTTTTCAAAATTTGAAGAATGGGAGAAAAATCCCGTCTAAGTCATATTTACCCAGCAACAGATGTCGCAAATTTGCGAAGCCCACAAATGCAAGGACCATCACAAATGCGAAGCCCTTCACATCCTTGCTGTCTTCGCAAATGCGAAGACTCGTTCGCAAATGCAAGCTCTGATATGACCGCAAATGCGACACAATCATCGCAAATGCGAAGAATGCCTTCCCCAGACCCAATTCGCAAATGCGAAGAATATTTCACAAATGCGAAACCTATGTGGCACAGCTTCTCTTCGCATTCATGATGAGAAGCTCGCAAATGCAAACCCCTCAGAGGTCGCAAATGTGATGCCTGATCTCGCAAATGTGAGATTAGAGGCCTGCAACAAGATCAGATACACCAACAATTTCTCCAAGTCAAATTTCACTCCGTAGCCTATCCAAAACTCACCCGAGCCCTCGGGGCTCTAAACGAAAAGTGCACACGAGTCTAAAAACATCAACAAACTTGCTCGCGCGCTTAAAACGCCAAAATAACACCTAAAACTAAGAATTGAACACTAAATCAAATGTTATTTTCAAGAAAATTTTGAAATTTCTATTTTCACAACCGGACGTCCGAATCACGTCAAACCAACTCCGTTTCTCACCAAATTTCACAAACAAGTCATAAATGTGGCATTGGACCTATATCGGGTTCCCGAACCAAAATATGGACCCATTATCCAAACGGTCAAAATTTTGTCAAACATTTCCAATTCATTTAGCCTTGAACTATCAAATTTCGACAAAGACCGATATCTCGGGCTAGGGATTTCCGATTTCGATTCCGCGCACTCGCCCAAGTCGCGAATCACAATATGGACCACCCCGGACCATCAAAATACGAATCCAGGTCCGTTTACAAAAAATGTTGACCGAAGTCAACTCAAATGAATATTTTAGGCAAAATTTCTTATTTTTATCAGTTTTTAACATAAAAGCTTTTCGGAAAGACGTTCGGACTGCGCATGCAAATCGAGGAAGGCTATAAAATTATTTTTTAAGCTTTGGATCACAGTATTAGTTTTCAAAAAACACGAGATGACCTATCGGTCATCACATTCTCCACTTCCAAAACTACCGTTCGTCCTCGAACGGACATAGAAAACTACCTAAGCTGGTGAATAGATGGGGATATTGACTCCGCACGTCCAACTCAGACTCCTAAGTAGCTGCCTTGACGGATTGACCTCTCGACTACACTCGTACTGAAGGATAACTCTTCGACCTCAACTGACAAACCTGTCGGGCTAGAATGGTCATCAGCTCCTCCTCATAAGTCAAATACTTGTCCAATTGGACAGAGCTCAAATCTAACACATGGGATGGATCACCGTGATACTTCTGAAGCATGGAAACTTGGAACACTCGATGAACTGTTGATAACCCCGGAGGCAACGCATGCCTGTAAGCCACCTCTCCCACTCTCTCGAGAATCTCAAAAGGTACGATATACCCAGGGCTCAGGTTGCCCTTCTTTACAAACCTCATGGCACCCTTCATGGGTGATACCCGGAGTAACACTCTATCCCCGACCATGAATGCAAAATCACGAACTCTACGGTCGGCATAACTCTTCTGCCTAGACTGAGCTGGGCGAAGTCGATCCTGAATAATCTTGACATTATCCAAGGCATCGTGTACTAGATTTGTGCCCAACAACCGAGCCTCTCCCGACTCGAACCACCCAACTAGATACCGGCATCGCCTACTATATAATGCCTCATAGGGAGCCATCTAAATGCTCGACTGGTAGTTGTTGTTGTAGGTAAACTCTGCAAGGGGAAAGAACTGATCCCACAATCCTCTGAAGTCTATAACACATGTGCAGAGCATATCCTCCAATATCTGTATGCGCTCAGACTATCCGTCCGTCTAAGGATGAAATGTTGTATTCAACTCAACCCGCGTTCCTAACTCACATTGTACTGCCCTCTAGAAGTGCGAGGTGAACTGCGTACCTCGATCAGAAATAATAGACACGGGCACACCGTGAAGATGGACGATCTCGCAGATATAAATCTCCGTCTACCGCTACGAAGAATAGGTAACTGCCATAGGAATGAAATGTGCTGACTTAGTCAGCATGTCCACAATGACCCAAATGGTATTGAACTTCCTCTGTGTCCGTAGGAATCCAACAACAAAATCCATAGTGATACGCTCACACTTCCACTATGGAATCTCTATCTTCTGAAGCAAACCATCGGGTCTCTGAAGCTCATACTTCACTTGCTGACAATTTAGGCATCGAGCTATATAAGCAATTGTTTCCTTCTTTGTGCAAGTATTGATACATCTTTGTGGCGCCCGAATGAATAGAATACTGGGAACTGTGGGCCTCCTCAAGAATCAACTCACGAAGTCCGTCCACATTAGTCACACAAACACGACTCTACATCCTCAAGGCTCCGTCATCTCCAACAGTAACTTGCTTGGCACCACTGTGACATACTGTGTCCCTAAGGACCAACAAATGAGGGTCGTCATATTGTCGATCTCTGATACGCTTAAACAAAGAAGACCGACCAACTGTGCAAGCTAGAACATGGTGGGTTATGAAATATCCATTCACAAACTGGTTGGACAAAGTCTAAACATCTGATACTAGCAACCTGTCACCGGCTGGAATGAATGCAAGGCTTCCAATACTCGCTGCCTTCCTACTCAATGCATCGGCCTCCACATTGGCCTTCTTAGGATTATATAAGATGGTGATATCATAGTCTTTCAATAGCTCCAACCACCTCCTCTGCTTAAAATTGAGATCCTTTTTCTTGAACAAATACTGAAGGCTCCGATGATAAGTGAATACCTCACACGACACGACATAAAGATAGTGACTCCAAATCTTCAGTGCATAAACAATGGTTGCCAACTCTAAATTGTGGACAGGGTAATTCTTCTCATGAACCTTCAACTGCCGCGACGTATATGCAATCACCCTGCCCTCCTGCATCAATACCGCACCGATCCCAACACGAGACGCATCACAATAGACCTTGTAAGATCCTAAACCTATGGGTAACACCAATACGTGCATTGTAGTCAAAGTTGTCTTGAGCTTCTGAAAGCTCGCCTCACACTCGTCTAACCATCTGAATGGGGAACCCTTCTGGGTCAACCTGGTTAACGGGGTTGCTATAGATGAAAATCCCTCCATAAATCGAAGATAATAGCCCGCCAAACCCAATAAACTTTTGATCTCCATGGCTAAAATAGGTCTCGGCCAGTTCTGAACTGCCTCAATCTTCTTAGGATCTACATGAATGCCCTCTACTGAAACAACGTTCCCCAAGAAAGCGACTGAATCCAATCAAAACTCGTACTTCAAAACTTGGCATATAACTGGATGTCACTCAAAGTCTGAAGCACAACCCTAAGATGTTGCTCATGCTCCTCTCGACTGCGAGAGTAGATCAAGATATCATCAATAAAATCAATCACAAAGGAGTCCAAATAAGGCTTGAACCCTCGGTTCATCCAATCCATGAATGTTGTTAGGACATTTGTCAGCCCAAAGAACATTACCAGAAACTCATAATGCCCGTACCGAGTCTGAAAAAGTTGTCTTAGGGACATCAGATGCCCTAATCCTCCACTAATGATAGCCAGACCTGAAATCAATCTTCAAAAATACCTTGGCACCCTGAAGCTAATCAAATAAGACATCAATCCTCAGCAATGGATACTTGTTCTTGATGGTGACTTTGTTTAACTGTCGATAATCTATGCACATGCTCATCGATCCGTCATTCTTCTTCACAAACAACACAGGTGCATCCCAGGGCGAGACACTAGGTCTAATGAAGCCCTTGTCAAACAAATCCTACATTTGTTCCTTCAATTCTTTCAACTCTGGCGGGGCCATACGGTATGGCAAAATGGAAATGGAATGGGTGCCCTGAGCCAAATCAGTACAGAAATTAGTATCCCTGTCGGGTGTCATCCCTGGCAGGTCTGTAGTAAATACCTCTGGAAACTCACAAACAACTGGCAGAGAATCCATGGAAGAAATATCTACACTAGAATCATGACCATAAGCCAAATAAGTTAAACACCACTTCTCGACCATATGCCGAGCCTTCATATAAGAGATAACTATGCTGGTAGAATGGCCAAGAGTCCTCTCCACCCTAATCGAGGCAACCCCGGCAAGGCTAAGGTGGTCTTGGCGTGATAGTCCAATATAGCGTGATAAGGTGATAACCAATCCATATCCAGTATAACATCGAAATCAACCATATCTAGAACTAGAAGATCTACACTAGTCTCAAGAATCCCAATAGTGACCACACACGAATGATAAACACGATATACAACAATAACATCTCCCATATGTGTGGACACATATATAGAGGCACTCAAATAATCACGAGGCACAACCAAATATGAAGCAAAATAAGATGACGTGTAGGAGTAAGTAGATCGCGGATCAAACAGAACTGAAGCATCTCTACTACAAACTGAAATAATGCCTATAATAACGGCGTTAGATGACTCAGCCTCAGGCCTAGCTGGAAAATCATAGCATTGGGGTTGGGCCCCACCACTTTGAACTACATCTCTAGGACGGCCCCTGGATGGCTGGCTTCCACCTCTAGCGGCCTGACCACCTCTAATTATCGGACCACCACCTCTGGCTTCCTGACCCCTACCTCTAGCTAGCTCAGTGGTGATGTAGCACCCGGTGTCGGGACCATGGCACGAGAACCCTGATACAGTGAACTGCTCGATGCACGATGGCAAAATCTAGCAATGTGCCTCATATCACCACAAGTATAACAAGACCTCGGCTGCTGTGACTGTTGGCCATAAAACTAACCTTGTCGACCTAAGTAACCACCCTGATAACTATGGAGCGGAGGTGCACTGGCAGGAGATGGTGGTGTGTTGTAGGCTAGCTGATCAGAATAAGGAATATGAGGGTCACGACCACCTGGAGCACCGTGGGATTCCTGGAGTGCTGAATGAAATGGCCTGGGAAGATGGCCCCTACCAAAAGTACCCCTTCCTCCAGATGAAGCACCGCTGAACCTACCGGAATGACGAGGTCTCTTGTCAGTCCCCTGACCTCCCTGAGCAAGAACCACCTCGACTCGCCTGGTGACATTGGTCGCCTCCTAAAAAGAAATCTCATTCCCACTCTCCTTATCCATTTGCAATCTGATAGGCTGAGCAAGTCTCTCAATAAACCTCCTCACGCTCTCTCTCTCTCTCTCTCTCTCTCTCTCTCTCTCTCTCTCTCTCTCTCTCTTTCTCTCTCTCTCTCTCTTTCTCTCTATAGGAAGTAGAAGAAGAGCATGACGGGCCAAATCTACAAAACGAGTCTCACACTAAGTAACAGTCTTACTGCCCTACTGAAGACGCTCGAACTAACGGTGATGCTCCTCACTTAATGTAATAGGGAGAAACTTCTCCAGGAAAAGCTGAGAGAACTTGTCCCAAGTAAGAGCAGGCGACCCCGGTGGTCTGGTCAACAAATAATCTCTCCACCATTTATTGGTGGAACCAGTCGTCTGAAATGCAGAAAAATCGACCTCATTGGTCTCCACTATAGCCATGTTTCGTAGAACCTCATGACAACTGTCAAGATACTCCTAGGGTCCTCTGAAGATGCACCACTGAAGTGAACTAGAAAGTGTTTGGTGAACTTGTCCAATCTCCACAAAGCCTCAGAAGACATAGTCGGCCCCTCACCGGCATGTGTCGCAACAACCGGCTGAATTACTATGATTGTTGAGCTGCTGGAGTCTGATACTGGGGAGCCATCTGCTCCAGAGTGTGAATAGCAGGAGTCTGTGTTCCTCTGTCCGCCTAAGAGACGGTTGGTGCCATGGGAAATGCACCAGTCTGGGCCATACTCTCCATAAGTCCCACTAAACGGACCAAAGCGTCTTGAAGCACTACGTGGCAATGAACCCCTCCGGAACCTGAGTTGGCCCAGCACGAACAGCCTGGGCTGGAGCCTCCTCATCAAACTCTACCTGAGGCTCCACTGCAGGGGCTGCTGGGGCTCTGGGATGAGCCTTACCCCTACTGTCACGACCCAAAATCTAACCATGGTCGTCATGGCGCCTATCGTGTTAATAGGCAAGCCTATTTCCCAAAATATTACTACTAAATTGATTATAAGAATTTAATAAAATATTTCCCATAATTTAATTTCTGATAAACTAAACCAACTCTAAATATCAATAATATAAAATACGAAAATGAGTCCCAAACATCGGGGTGTCACCAAGTCATGAACGTTTAAATCTATGAACTAAGATATATAATTGTCAATACAGTCCAAAAGAAGAAATGACAAAAGGAGTAACAAGGTCCTGCGGACGCTAGCAGCTACCTTGCAATCTCCACAGATAGCCGGCGTGAACTCAACGATCGCCGCGCTCTAACTCACCTGGATCTGCACATAAAGTGTAGGGTGTAGTATGAGTACAACCGACTCAATAGTAACATAAATAACTAAGGAACTGAGCAGTAGTGACGAGCTAAGCAAAACGGTCCAATTATTTATTTCAACAATTTAAAAATAACATGAATAAACAGGTAAATTCCATAACTCAGTAAATGTCACAATGAAATTTAACAGATAAATGCAGCAACAACAAAAGTAAATGCAACTTCACAGCAATGTCACTCCATCACTCATCACTCGCACTCAGCAATTAACACTCAACACTCAATATACTCAACACTCTGCGTTCACTGGGTTGTGTATAGACTCCGGAGGGGCTCCCAAAGCCCAAGCGCTAAGCACAGACAACTCACGTGCTATCATATCAATACCTGGATCTGCACGGTAAACTCACGTGCTACGCAAAAAACTCATGTGCTATGGTATAAATACCTAGACCCGCACGGTCAACCCACGTGCTATGCGGACAACTCACGCACTATGGTATTAATATCCTCACAACTAGGCCATCATATCAATACCTGGATCCGCACGGTCAACTCACGTGCTATGCAGACAACTTACGCACTATGGTATCAATACCTAGACCCGCACGGTCAACTCATGATAATAGGCTAAATTCACGTAGTTTAGCATATATTTATACTCTAAATTAATGATGTTTCACTGTCTTAAGGATGTCAAATTATGTTAAATTGGATCTAATTGTGATTTTTGTGTTTCACAGGAATACAATGCACATTGAGGACTTAGGATGGTGATTTGAGCGAAATTGAAGAAGAAACGCCTCGTGGGATATTTGATGGGTGAATTGAAGGCTGAAGTCGCTTGGGGCAGAATAAAAGTCCACTAGCGCGGGCACTAGCGCGTCCGCGCTAGTCCAGTGATTCTCTAGGCAGACTAAAACCTCACTAGCGCGGGCACTAGCGCGCTCGCGCTAGTCTAGACGAGAAAATTATTTCTGAACGGCACTTTTGGAAGTTTGGGACCAATCCACTTAACCTATAAAGGTTCAACTCACCCAAAGGAGTAGATTATCAAGGTTTAGAGGCTAATTCAAGAATAGCAAAGGCAAGAGGCAAGGAGGGCAGTTGGGCATCAATTCTCATCCCCCTTCCTTGTGATTTTACCATTGTTCATGAATTCTTTTGTTGTTTTCAGTACAATTATGAGTAGCTAACTTCTTTAATCTAAGGTTTTGGTGGAACCCGTTGAGGATGAACTTATTATTATATTAATATAGTTTTGCTTGGTTTTCAATCTCTATTTGTTCAACTACGTTCTTGTTGTAGTTGATTGAAGGGCCCTCAATTAGCTGTTCCTATTTAGTATGTATCTACTCGAGAGAGAGTGCATATTTAGGTAATTGTTGAACAACATCACTCCCAAAGTATATGAGAGATCCATAACCGAGGGTTTAAAGGTTGGATTAGAGATAACGATACCTTGGGTGCAATCTAAAGTGAACTGTAATACAAGTTAGCTAAAACTCGAGAGAGTGCGTCTAGTATATTATCATAATTACTTGAGAGAGATTTATGATAGACTGAGTGTTCATGATTGATAGAGATAATTAAGCCAAAACTATAGGAAATATACAGGAAGAGATTCCATCTTCGGGGGAAACCATAACCTTAGACCTTTATCGCATCTGTTTATATCTAAATATTAGTTGTCTTTTAGTTTATTTACTTTCATTAGCTGTAGTAGTAAAAATACTAAAAAGTTATATTCATAACCTTTGGGAAATTGATTATTGAGAATCTAGTAGTCTAACAACAACAATTGATAGGTTAGTTCCCTGTGGGATTCGACTCTGGGAAAATTACTCAGATTATATTTTCAACGCCCTCTTAGTCTTTTATTAGACATAGTTGAGCGTGATCAAATTTTGGCGTCGTTGCCGAGGAACTAACGGTATTATCAGTTGTAGTTGGAAGAAAATACAAAATTCTTAAGAGTAATCAATTTTCTTCGATTTCATTCATATTTTGAATTTCTAACGGTTGCTGAATCGGTTGTATAGGTGCATGACTAGAAACTCATCGAGAACTGGTGAAGTATTTGACGCCTTACCATACCCCGAGAAAATTTTCAAGGCCTTGAACAGGGCCAACCGGCAAAGCAAGCAACAACCCACAATTAAACAAATTGAAACAGACATGGAAGATCTTAATGACCGGAACAACAACAATGGGAAAGACGTGGTTGACCCAGCTGGACATGGTGTGGTGCCTGTGGTGCCTATGGTACCAGAGGCACCTTTATATGACTAGGCACAACCCACAGTGGAGAATTTGGCCACCGCAATAGAAGTCCCACAAATACAGGCTGAGTTCTTTCAGATCACAAATAGTATGATGCACTTGTTGCAGAATAAGGGACTATTCTCGGGGTCATACATTGAGGATCCCCAACAGCATCTGAAGAATTTCCTGTCGATTTGCAAGACTCAGAGGAAACCAAACGTCACTTCGGAGGCAATAAGATTGTTGTTGTTTTCGTTCTCAGCGACAGGAGTCGCCCAGACTTGGCTAAACTCGCTC
Source organism: Nicotiana undulata (assembly GCA_005239495.1). Lineage (NCBI taxonomy): Eukaryota > Viridiplantae > Streptophyta > Magnoliopsida > Solanales > Solanaceae > Nicotiana > Nicotiana undulata. The sequence continues at coordinate 153,202 of ML281605.1, forward strand.
CACATAAATTCCATTGCTACATGGGAGGAGTTAGTTAAGCAGTTCCTGAACAAGTTCGATCCACCAAAAAAAACGGCTCAACAAATTGATGAAATCTTGAGCTTCATACAGAAGCCTACAGAGTCACTGCAAGAAGCATGGGAATGGTTCAAAGGAATGTTAGTTATCTGCCCACACCACGGTATTCTAGAGCAGATGTTGGGGCAGGGATTTTATATGGGTTTGGCAGACAGTGTTAAAACAAATGTTGATGCTTCTGGTGGAGCATTCCTCAGCAAAACATGGATAGAGAGCCAGAGCTTACTTGATAAAATGGCACAGAATTCAGGGTGGACAACCAGGGGTGCACCTATTACCCCAGTCGATCACTCAGTGCCATTAGATCCATCGAACACTATTGGTGAAAATATGGCAACATTGATGACACAGATGAGCATACTTAAAAAGAAGGTAGAATAGTCGGGCAAAAGCAGCAAGTACATATTGTGGATACTACCAATGGGGGCTTATGCACATCTTGCATTAGTCAACCACTTGGTAATCAGTGGAATGCTGACGGTGATCATCCTCATTACCCGTAAAATATGAATTATGTGTAAAATTATGGAGGCCAGCGACCGGGTGGACAGAATTAGGGTCAACAAGCTCAACCTTACAGGCCACCTCATCATCAGCATAACAATGGAAACATGGGTGCCATGAGACCTCATGGTAATGTGGCGCCTTACCAAAGGCCACTAGGGTTTAATAATCAAAATCAGCAACAGGCGTATCACCCTCCTCAGCAACAACATGAGGGGAGACAAGAATATGGGTTTTCTAGACTTGAAGTGATGATGCAATAGGTTATTGGGTCAACTGACAAAATCAGTGAGAGAGTAGATGCACACGAATCAACTATTAAAAATATTGAAGTGCAGATGGGCCAGATCTCAATGTCCTTGAATAATCGTCCTCTTGGGACCTTGCCTGTAGACACTCAGGTAAATCCTAAGGACCAGGGCCCAAAGCAGCTGATGGAAGTGAGTCTCCGCAATGGCAAGGACTTAGACTTGGAACAAGAGATAGCTCGTGAAAGCAGACAGGCCGAGACACTTGTACCAGTGCCGATTGAACTTGATGATTCAACAAACCTGACCAAGGTAACAGTGCAGCCTGCTGAAGGAGAACCCAGTGCGCAGAGTGAGGTTGAAAAAGAAGTAGAGATAGCCCAGGAGCCGGTAGTTGAGGTGGTGGCTGAGAAAGAAAAATCCCAAATCAGTGGGAAAAAGAGACCGCCAGAACCATTCCCTCATAGGCTGGCCAAGTACCAGAAGGATGAACAGTACAAAAAGTTCTTGGATATGCTAAAACAGATACAGGTAAACATTTCTTTAATTGATGCCTTGAAGGAGATGCCTGGCTATGCGAATATGATGAAGGACTTGATATATTGAAAATTCGATTTCCAAGACTTGGCAACTGTGACTCTTACTCAGACTTGTAGCGTTGTAGTAACACGACCAATTGTAGAGAAGCTGTTTGATCCAGGGAGTTTTACAATTCCCTGCACCATTGACAATTTTGCTTTTGCCAAAGTACTATGTGATTTGGTGGCCAATATTAATCTCATGCCCCTGGCCATTGACAAAAAATTGGGGATTGGTAGAGCCAGACCAACTTCGATGTTATTGTAGCTGGCTAACATGATAGTAAAGAGACCGTCAGGCATTCTGGATGATGTATTGGTGCAAGTGGGGAAGTTTGTGTTCCCTGCTGATTTTGTGATACTGGACTGTAGAGTGGATGAGGAGATTACCATAATTTTGGGAAGGTCGTTATTGACCACAGGAAGATCCCTCATTGATTGTGAAATTGGGGAGCTCAAGATGAGGCTAAACGATGAAGAAATCACATTCAATGTGCAAACATCTATGAGGCGACCGAGTGAATTCGCCAACTATTCTCTCATTGATGTTGTGGATGTGATAGTGGAGGAAGATGATGCGTCCTTAACTATTGAGGACCCCCTTGCTGCATGTTTGATGAATTTGGGTGAGGTAAATGGGGAAGAATTGGCAGAATGGGTGTTAGCATTTGAAGGAAAAGGGGTCTGGCCAAGGGCATTCGAGTTTGAGCCATTGCACTTAGAGAAGAGAGAGTGCCCGCCAGCCAAACCATCAGTTGAAGAGCCACCCAAGCTAGAGTTGAAACCATTGCCAGCCCATCTCAGGTACGCGTTTCTTTGACCTAACTCTACTTTACATATTATTATCTCATCAAGTTTTTTAGATGTGAAGGCAACTCAGCTTTTACAGGTACTCACTGAGTGCAAGACTGCCATTAGGTGGACCATGGCAGACATCAAAGGGATCAGCTCGGCATACTGTATGCACAAAATTCTCCTGGAAGATGGACACAAACCTTCCAGGGAACACCAAAGGCGGCTGAACCCAAACATGAAGGAAGTGGTGAAGAAAGAAATTATCAAGTGGTTAGATGCGGGAATCATTTTCCCCATCTCTGACAGCAACTAGGTTATCCCAGTGCAATGTGTTCCAAAAAAGGGTGGCATGACGATTGTGAAGAATGACAATAATGAGCTAATATCGACAAGAACCGTCATTGGCTGGAGAATTTTCCTAGGTTACAGAAAGCTAAATCTTGCCACCCGGAAAGATCACTTCCCACTTCCCTTCATCGATCAAATGCTCGACAAGTTGGCAAGGAGGTCTCACTTTTGTTTCCTGGATGGGTACTCAGGGTACAACCAAATTTCCATTGACCCAGAAGATACGGAAAAGACCTCCTTCACATGTCCCTATGGGATATTTGCTTTCAGAAGGATGCCATTCGGCCTATGAAATGCACCTGCCACATTTCAAAGGTGCATGATGGCCCTATTCACTGACATGGTCGATGATATCATGGAGGTATTCATGGATGATTTCTCAGTGGTGGGAAATTCATTTGATGAGTGCCTGGCAAACCTGATCCGTGTGCTAAAGAGGTGCATTGAGATGAATCTTGTGCTTAATTGGGAGAAGTGCCATTTCATGGTACAATAATGGATCGTCTTGGGGCACTTGCTGTCGAGCAAAGGAATTGAGGTGGATCGTGACAAAGTAGATGTGATTGAAAAGCTGCCACCACCCATATCGGTTAAAGCTATACGTAGCTTCCTTGGGCATGCTGGGTTCTACCAGCGATTCATCAAAGATTTCTCCAAAATAGCCAACCCTCTCTGTAAGTTTCTTTAAAAAGAAAACCCCTTTGAGTTTTCTAATGATTCCAGGGTGGCTTTTGAGGAGCTGAAAAAGTGGCTAGTCATGGCCCCGATAATTATTGCCCCCGACTGGGAGAAACCGTTTGAACTCATGTGCGATGCCAATGACTACGCAGTGGGAGCCGTGTTAGGATAGCGAAAGTATAAGATAATGCACCCAATCTACTACGCAAGTAGGACATTGAGTGGAGCTCAGCTGAACTACACGGTGACCGAAAAAGAGATGTTGGCAGTAGTGTTCGCCTTTGACAAGTTCAGGTCATACTTGATTGAGTCGAAGGTGATTGTGTACACTAATCATGCAGCCATTAGGTATTTGATCGAGAAGAAAGAATCCAAGACGCGCCTAATTCGTTGAGTGTTGCTGCTACAAGAATTCGATCTAGAGATTCGTGACCGCAAGGGAACGGAGAACCAAGTCGCAGACCACCTGTCGTGACTTGAAGGTGCTGAAAATGCAGTGGAATCAGAGGATATCTTGGAAACCTTTCCAGATGAGCATCTACTCACCACGAGCATGGAGGATGTTCCATGGTACGCAGACACTGCAAACTACCTGGCGAGTGGTATTGAGCCTTATGAACTCTCATCTGTCCAAAAGAAAAGATTTTATCGTGATTGCCGCAATTATTATTGGGATGAACCTCACTTGTTTAGAATTTGTATTGATAACATGATCCGGAGGTGTGTCCCTGAGATAGAGCAATTTTGTGTTTTATAGGCTTGTCACGCATCAACATATGGAGGACATTTTGGAGGAGTTCGAATAGCTGCTAAAGTTTTGGAGGCCGGATTCTACTGGCCAACTGTTTTCAAATATGCTAACCAATGGGTGAAGGGCCGTAATGAGTGTCAAAGTAAGGGGAACATATCCCGTCATCATGAGATTCCCATTAACCCGATACAAGAAGTGGAGGTGTTTGATGTTTGGGGGATTGGCTTCATGGGTCCCTTTGTCAGCTCCTATGGCAATAAGTACATACTTGTTGCTGTAGATTATGTGTCCAAATGGGTGGAAGCTGTAGCACTCCCCACCAACGATTCAAGAGTGGTGGTGGGGTTCTTGAAGAAAAACATATTCACCCGTTTTGGGATACCAAGTGCCATCATCAGTGACGGAGGCACTCACTTCTGCAATCGTGTCTTCGAAAAGCTGTTAGCTAAGTATGATGTGTGCCACAAGGTGGAAACCCCGTATCACCCTCAGACGAGTGGGCAGGTTGAGATATCAAACCGAGAAATCAAGAGTGTGCTGACAAAAACGGCTAGCGCCACAAGAACTTATTGGCCGAAAAGGCTTGATGACGCACTCTAGGCCTATAGAACTGCATTCAAAATGCCAATTGGTATGTCGCCATACAAGTTGGTGTTTGGAAAGGCCTGTCACCTACCGGTAGAGCTGGAACATTGAGCTTGGTGGGCACTGAAACAGTTGAACATGGATCTTGATGTTGCGGGAGCAAGTCGAGTCACTGAGTTGCATGAGTTGGAAGAATTCAGGTATCAAGCATTTGAAAGCACGAGGCTGTATAAAGAAAGAATGAAGAGGTTACACGACAAGAACATTGCGGACCGCAGCTTCAAACCCGGAGATAAGGTACTGCTCTATAATTCAAGATTGAGATTATTTCCGGGTAATCTCAAGTCCCAATGGTCTGGACCATTTCTAGTGGTCGAAGTGTTTCCTTCTCGTGCTGTAGAGATTGCTACGAAAAGATGGGTCCAACGCCTTCAAGGTTAATGGACAAAGATTAAAACTATATGTGGGGATGGATGAGACCAAGGAGTTGTCTCTGGTACATCTGTTTGAACCACAAAGGTCGAGCGAGCCTTAAATGCGCTCATTCTGCGTCATGTTGCGACGTTAAATCAGGCGCTTCATGGGAGGCAACCCATTGACTTGTTGTAATTGTCATTCCACGACATTAACTAAGGCGCTGGTTGGGAGGCAACCCAATACATATAGTGTTTATAGTGTAAGTACTAACATATGCAGGTGTGCGAGGGAAGGGGTGAACACAAGACACCCAAGAAATAAGAACGAAAGGAACAAAGTTGCTGACGCCTGGACTAGCGCGGTCGTGCTATACTCGCGCTAGAGTCGCGCTAGTCGACTTTAGTTTTGCCTCCCAGTCTTCGTAACTAGCGCAACCGTGCTATGCTCACGCTAGTCCACTTTAGTTCTGCCTCTTAACCCCTGGACTAGCGCGCGCTATGCTCGCGCTAGTCCGTCTCGACACCAGGTAAGTTTTTCGGTAACTTTATAATTTTTATTTTATTTTATTTATTTTCTTTTTATTTTATCCCAGCCACACAATTAAATTTTTACCCCCCCCCCCCCCCCCCCCCCCTGACACACACACTCACACCTCCCACGACCCCTACTCTCCCTCCCCCGCACAACTCCCTCTCCCCATAAACCCTTCCCCTTCTTCTACTATTCCTCTCCCTCTCCTTTCCCCAAATCAAACAAAATCTCTACACTTCTTCTTCTTTCTCACTAAAGCCCAAGCACCCCTAAGACCAAGTCTCACTCGACCCCCATAACTCCATCTCTCTATCTCAACTTTACATGTATGTATATTCCCCACTACTTTTATTTTAATTTTGTAGTTGTTTTTCATTTTTCTTTGTACAAAAATTGTAGTTTTTTCTTTTTCTTGGTGGAAATACATGGTAGTAGTTAAGTTATGTGGTTGGTTGATTATATATGAAGTGTGGGTTGTTGTGATTGTGTTGGGTGTAGTTTGAGGGTGTTGTGGTGGTGCTTGACATCCAATATTGAGTAATTTTGGGTTTAAAGTGAATAATGCCCACCACATGTCTGTGAAAATGCCCCATTGAAGAGAATGGATGTGACCAATTGTACGGTGAAGTCTGAGTAACCACAGTTGGGTCACCATGTTGTGTGGAGCTAATACTGTGCTATTTGTAGGTACAATGCCTCCACGCAAGCGTCAAGCCACCGGCTCCTCCTCGAGCCGACCAGCAGTTGCCCCCACCATAAGGCCACGAAAATAAGTTGAATCTAGGCCTTTCGACAACTACAAGTTTGTCTCAGCAAAGACTCAAGACAGGTTCGCAGAAAAAGAAGATAAGACAGTTATTCCTGAGCAGGGCATGGATACCCAAGCCATCCAGATGAACTGTGTTAGAATGTATGATGAGATAATGAGGCATCGTCTGGATGTCTTCTTTGAGGAGCCCGATGAGGCCAATGCTATGATTGTCAGGGAATTCTATGCCAACGCCCCGGAGCACAAAAATTATGTTGTCACAGTGAGGAGGAGGCAGGTTAATGCGTCGATGGAGGCCATCAAGACAATTTACAGGCTGCCACCACTAGTGGATGGGAACGAGGATGGATATCCGCAATATGTCAAAAGGTGGGCTACCTGTGATAGGTTCCTCCCAACCATCCGTCAACCGGGCGTAGCAATGAGGTGGTACAAGTACGGGAACTAATTCCACTAATCCTCCCTCAAGTTTGAGGCCAAGTGTTGGTTGTACCTAATCAATAGCAGGCTCTTGCCGTCCAAAAACCTCTCATAGGTGAACATTCCTCGGTGGTGTTTGATTTTGTGTTTCATGACGGGTTGCACATTTGATGCGGCCCGTGTCATCCACGAGGAGATGTTTATCCGCAGAATGGTTAAAATGTATGGGTTCTTCTACCCATCTCTTGTCACTCGATTGTGCTCCGCGGCTGGGGTGCCACGCAACTTTGCAGTGGATGGAAGGGTGCCAACAGTGTACACCTTCAAAGCTGAAAGAGTTACAACGGGTAAGTACGCGGTGGTGGCGGATGATGAATTGGAAGGGAATGACTCTGAGGAGGATGAGTCGGAGGAGGAGCCCGCTCAGGAGCAGGTTGCGAATGTTGGAGGCCCGTCTAGGGCCGGTCGGGGCCAAAGATTGGATCACCTGGAGTAGAATGTGGACGGGTTGAGGACTTTAGTGACTTAACTTGGGTCCAGAGTTGATGAAATGGCTACCCATCAGAAAAAATCAGAAAATAAGATTATGGGCTGGCTACGTGCCCTGGGTCGTGCTTGCAACGTGGACCTGGGAACTAAATCCGACCAAGATTGAGTTGTCAAGGAAGTCCCCTTACCTTACTCTGTATTTTTATTGGCCATGAGGACATGTCCTCATTATGAGTGTGGGGTGGGGGAAGGATTCCCTATTTTTGTATGTTGTACACTAGTTAATTGTTTGCTTTAATTTTCTTTTGACTTAGGATAATTGTAGTTATTTTTTTCATTGTTTGCTTTTAAGGTTGATTCTGGTTTTGTTTGTGACTATAAATAGTGTATAATCAATTAAGTCGTCCTGGACCGACGACGGATCCTTTCGACGGGGTTCTTGAGGGTCTAAGTCGACCACAAAAAAATAATATAGTGGACTCTTCCTGATGACGGGCTTCTTAGGCAGTTTTCTTGAGAGAAGTTAGTTCAAAGTAAACACAAAAAAGATTTTTTATTTTCTTTTTAGGTAGTGTAGTAACTCCCCCTTGGTTATTCTTTGGACCACGGTTCTTTTCCAAGGGTTTAGCTTGAACCGGGTATAGTTAGTTCTGCTTTTTATTTTATTTTAGTTGTTAGGTTTCTTTTGGGCAAGGAGATTAATTGAAAAATGCATCCCTTAGTGTGTTACATCCGAACACCAAAGACCCTAGGGTGTGACGCTTAGGCTCATTTAATGACTCTTGTAGAATGCCTTAATTTTGCATGTTGTAACTAACTTGAATGCTCAGTAGAGTGTTTTGATGAACCAATTTGGAGTGAATTATGTGCCATGGGTGTGTAAGGTATTTTGCATTGTACTCTATGCCCACATTTGATACCTAGAACTTGCACTGTGTGTGTGCAAAGCGAAATAGTAGTTTGTTCAGTTTTAGAAGTGATATAGGCATTTCTTTGTTAAGCCAGACATAAATATGTATCCACCTGATTTCAAATCACTATAGTTTTCGTTGGCAACCACATTACAAACCGTACCCAATTATTTGAATAGTCTGCATGTTTGAACCCTATACCTCCTATAAGTACTTGAATTGTAGAGAACATGTAAAATTCAAAGTGTGGGGTGGTGGTGTGATTTTTGAGTGGAATCAACAAAATAGAAAGAATGGTGCGAAGCATAAAAGAATGAACACCACTGGAAAAAAAAGGAAAAATATAGGAAGAAAGGACAATGAATAAATGTAATCCTTGATGAGTGGTGAGAAAAAATTGCACCTAATGAAATTTCGGGGTAATCTAAAGAGAGTGGTGGAAATTCTGGCCAAACATAAGAATGGTCTGAAAGCTACAGTAGTTGTATAAAAAGTGCTTAGGGAGGTTAGTCACTATATCTAAATATATCCTACCCGTCCCTTAGCCAACACTACAACCAAATGAAGACCTAATTGATCTTAGACTGAATGGACTCGATTAGTATAGTATTACACTACGGGAAAGCCTATGGTGTATCTTTGTGGCATATGAATGTTCTTTCCGAGAGTGAGTAAAATCTTTCTACTTTAAGTTCCTACTTGTTCTTAATATTACTCTTGTGGAACTACTCTCGTTTGTGTGATGTGAGGGCATGTGATTCATGACGGAAAGATAAGTCTTGACCACTGTATAGAGTACTTCGAGGAAGTAAGAATATGGCATGGAATGTGAGAGTCGCCTCTTGAGGTATAGATGTTACATCGCTAGGTACAAAGTTTGTGAAATGTTCGTGGTGTGACACCGTAGGGAAATGCATGATGAAAGGACTTTTGTAGGATATAGTGGATTGCTCGAGGACGAGCAATGATTTAAGTGTGGGGTGTTGATAATAGGCTAAATTTACGTAGTTTAACATTTATTTATACTCTAACTTAATAATGTTTGACTGTCTTAAGGGTGTCAAATGATGTTAAATTGGATCTAATTGTGATTTTTGTGTTTCACAGTAGTACAATGCACATTGAGGACTTAGGATGGTGATTTGAGCGAAATTGAAGAATAAATGCCTCGTGGGATATTTGATGGGTGAATTGAAGGTTGAAAGTCGCTTGGGGCAGAAAAAAAGTCCCCTACCGCGGGCACTAGCGCGCCCGCGCTAGTCTAGTGATTCTCCAGGCAGACTAAAACCCCACTAGCGCGGGCACTAGCGCGCCCGCGCTAGTCCGGACGAGAAAATTATTTCTGAAGGGCACTTTTGGAAGTTTGGGACCAATCCACTTAACCTATATAAGGTTCAACTCGCCCAAAGGAGTAGATTATCAAGGTTTAGGGGCTAATTTAAGAATAGAAAAGGCAAGAGGCAAGGAGGGCAGTTGGGCATCCATTCTCATCCCCCTTCCTTGTGATTTTACCATTGTTCATGAATTCTTTTGTTGTTTTCAGTACAATTATGAGTAGATAACTTCTTTAATCTAAGGTTTTTGTGGAACCCGTTAAGGATGAACTTATTGTTATATTAATATAGTTTTGCTTGGTTTTCAATCTCTATTTGTTCAACTACGTTCTTATTGTAGTTAATTGAAAGGATCCTCAATTAATTGTGCCTATTTAGTCTGTATCTACTCGAGAGAGAGTGCATATTTAGGTAATTGTTGAACAACATCACTCCCAAAGTATATGAGATATCTATAACCGAGGGTTTAAAGGTTGGATTAGAGATAACAATACCTTGGGTGCAATCTAAAGTGAACTATAATACTAGTTAGTTAGCGTAACTTGAGAGAGTGCGTCTAGTAGATTATCATAATTACTGGAGAGTGAGATTTATGATAGCCTGAGTGTTCGTGATTGATATAGATAATTAAGCCAAAACTATAGGAAATATACAAGAAGAGATTCCATCAACGGGGGAAACCATAACCTTAGACCTTTATCGCATCTGTTTACATCTAAATATTAGTTGTCTTTTAGTTTATTTACTTTCATCAGCTGTAGTAGTAAAAATACCAAAAAGTGATATTCATGACCTTTGGGAAATTGATTATTGAGAATCTAGTAGTCTAACAACAACAATTGATAGGTTAGTTCCCTGTGGGATTCGACTCTGGGCAAAATACTCAAATTATATTTGCAACGCCCGCTTAGTCTTTTATTAGACATAGTTGAGTGTGATCAGCTCACGTGCTACGCGAACAACTCGTGCGCTATGGTATTAATATCCTCACAACCAAGCCCTCTACCTCACTCAGTCATGTACCTCACTAGCCTCACCATCATCAATAAATAAGGGGACACAACCCACATCAAGTATCACAGCATATTAGCAAATAATATAGAGTGAGGTAAACATGTACAATAATTTCTATGATTGAGTATAATTAATGTGAGCATGAATAGAGCCTAAGCATGATCCCTAACATGAAGGCAGACGAATTCAACAACAAGTAACTACGTAAACACATATGATGACCATGAGGCCTCACGTGAAGAACCAAGTCTCAATCCCTCGGGGTATACACCCACACGCCCATCACCTAGTGTGGGTATCACCTCCGAACAGTCACACGATATCAAATTCTCCGGGTTTATACCCTCAAAGCCAGAGTTAAACTGTTACTTACCTCAACAACATAAAATCCTACTCCGGGATGACCTCGTCTCTGGAATCGGTCTCCAAAAGTTTAGAATCTAACAATAATCATATTAACACCATCAACGTGTGCTAAAGAATCGAATTCCACAATAAAAACTACAAAATATACCGAAAATCCAAAGTCGGACGAAACCCGACCCATGGGCCCGCATCTCGAATTTAGTCAAAAATGGCAAAATCAAAATCCTCGTCCTCTCCCGATCCTAACCATATAAAATTTATCAAAATCGGACTCCATTTGGTACCCCAAATCCCTACCTAAAACTCTCCAAAACTCAAGCCCTAACTCCCTCAATTTCACTTTGAAATCATCAATCAAATCATAAAAACGGAGATGGATTCATAAGATATAACCAAAAATGGGTAGAGAACACTTACCCAAATCCCTATGGTGAAAATCGCCTCCAAAATCGCCCAAATCCAAGCTCCCCAACTCAAAATATGACCGAATGAACAAACTCTAATTTTATATATTTTTCTGCCAGCTATTCTGCCTCGTTTCTCGTGCCAAACGATCCTAAAACTCATTTTTTATGCCTCCAATTAATTCCTTGTGAAATTCTAGTCAGGTTAGGCTTTTGAATCACTTAATTTGACCATATAATGAAGAAGATATGTAGGTTTTAATATTTTCAAATACTGCGGATTTTTAAATACGTCGTCAGCGGCAATTTCGTCATTAATTTAAAAAAATTCGGCAATCTAATTTTTAGTAAAATGACCATAAAATTCTCATACGATGTCCAAATTCGATGATTCTGTTTTCTACGGGTCCGTAATTACAATACGGATCTAATGCTTCAATCAAAAAAGAAATCGGAGCTCATTTATTCAATATGATATCATTTATGTTTGAAAAAACGACATCGAAACATAAGAAAAACAAGCACAACACAACCCAAACCTATTCGAAACTCACCCGAGACCCTCAGAATCTCTACCAATAATTCCAACAAGTCATATATCATTACCCGAACTTAGTTGAACCTTCGGAACACCCAAAACAACACCAAAAAACCAAATCAACCTCAGATTCAAGCCTAAGAACTTCTAAACTTCCAAAACTCGCCAATGACGCCGAAACATATCAACCCATGTCCGAATGACCTCAAAATTTTCACACACGTCACAAAATGACACTACAAACCTACTACAACTTCCATAATTATATTCCGACCCCGATACCTAATTTTCCGTTGCCGACCAAAATCGCCAAATTTCTAACTTTCGCCAATTCAAGCCTAATTCTACCACAAACCTCCAAATTATATTCCGGACACACTCCTAACTCCTACGTCTAAAATCACCCAACGAAACTAACTGAATCATAAAAATCCAAATCAGAATTCGTTTACTCAAAAGTCAAAAACTTGGTCAAACCTTTCAAATTTAGAGCTTCTAGCTGAGACCATTCTCCCAAATCAATTCTGGATAACCTGAAATACCAAAACGACGATTCACATAAGTTATAACACATCATACGGAGCTACTCATGCCCTTATACAACCGAGCGAAGTGCAATTGCTCAAAATGACTTGTCGGGTCGTTACACCTACCTCGGCCTCTAGCAGCCTCGACCTCTGCCCCTCGTAGAAGCTGCCACTAGAGGCTCTGGCTGCTGCTCAGCTGAAGAAACGGTATGTGTTCTCGCCATCTGCGAGAGAATAAGAGTACAAGAGTTCAATCAGTATTGAGAAAACAAATCTCACGATAGAGAAGAATAAAAGTGAAATTTGTTCCTAAACTTCATAGCCTCTGGGAGATAAGTATAGACATATCCGTACCGACCCCCCAGACTCTACTAAGCTTGCTCGTGAATTGTGAGACCTAGGCTACCCTAGTGCTCTGATACCAACTTGTCATGACCTGAAATCTACACCGTCGGGATCGTGATGGCGCCTAACATTACACTTGCTAGGCAAGCCAACGTTAGAGTATTATTAAGTTAAACCTTTTACAGTTCAGTCAAAAACAACAATAAATTAATATGAGATACAACGAATAGGGAATTATATAAAGACTTCAACATTTACAACCACCCGGATCTGGAGTCATAATCAATAGTAAATGACATAACTAAGAAGAGAGTCTAGGTTCCCCAATATCAACCCCAACTTCGAAATCAATACTCAAATATCACCAAAAGATTCATAAACATGGTAAAAGCGATCGAATTAACAATAGTATAAACATGGAATAATGAGCAAAAGAAACTATAATTACAAGAAACCAAACTCCACCCGCATCCTTTAACCCGACTACAACGCATAGGTACTTGTCACCTCACATATATGTTATTCCCAACAATTAAACACGTATCAATTAGGAAAACAATTATTATTCCCTCGAGACAAGGTTAAACACGACACTTACCTTGATCCAACGACCAAACTCAAAACTCAATCACGACTTTTCCTTTCACACAAACCCCCGAACCAATAAAATCTAGCATATTACCAACTAAACAATTCAAATTAAGTCTTATGAACTACCCACAATTGTAAAGAATTCAATTCAGGCCATTTTTTAAAAAGTCAACAAAAGTCAACACCCGGGCCCGCTTGGTCCAAACCCGAAATTCGGACCAAAACTCGATTACCCATTCACCCCCGAGCCCGGTTATATAATTTGTCTTCGAATCCGACCTTAATTTGAGGTCTAAATCCCCAATTTATCAAATCCCTAATTTCTACCCAAAAACCCCCAATTCCACCATGAAAACTTTAGATTTTAGGTTGAAAACTTGTGAAATGTAGTGGAAGATTGAAAGAAACTAGCTTAGAATCACTTACCAATGATTTGGGGAAGAAAAATTCTTTGGAAAATCGCCTCTAAGGTTTTATGTTTTGAAAATTTGAAGAATGGGGGGAAAATCTCGTCTAAGTCATATTTACCCAGCTGTAGATGTTGCAAATGCAACCTGGGCTTCGCAAATGCGAAGCCCACAATGCGAAGCCCTTCACACCCATGATGTCTTCGCAAATGCGAAGGCTGGTTCACAAATGCGAACTCTGATATGACCGCAAATGCGACACAATCGTCGCAAATGCGAGGAATATTTCGCAAATGCGAAACCTGTGTGGCCCGACTTCTCTTCGCATTTGAGATGAGAAGCTCGCAAATGCGAACCCCTCAGAGGTCGCAAATGCGATGCCTGATCTCGCAAGGCCTGCAACAAGCTCAGATACACCAACAATTTCTCCAAGTCAAATTTCATTCCGTAGCCTATCCGAAACTCAACCGAGCCCTCGGGGCTCTAAACCAAAAGTGCACACTAGTCTAAAAACATCATACGAACTTACTCGCGCACTCAAAATACCAAAATAACACCTAAAACTACTAATTGAACACCAAATCAAATGAGATTTTCAAGAAAACTTTGAAATTCTATTTTCAAAACCAGACGTCCGAATCACGTCAAACCAACTCCGTTTCTCACCAAATTTCACAGACAAGTCATAAATGTGATATTGGACCTATACCGGGTTCCGAAACTAGAACATGGACCCATTATCCAAAATGTCAAAATTTGGTCAAACATTTCTAATTCATTTAGCCTTTAACTATCAAATTTCGACAAAGTCCGATATCTCGGGCTAGGGACTTTTGATTTCGATTTCGATTCCGGATACTCTCCCAAGTCCCAATCACGATATGGACCTACCGGTACCGTCAAAACACGAATCTGGGTCCGTTTACCAAAAATATTGACCGAAGTCAACTCAAATGAAGTTTTTAGGCAAAATTTCTTATTTTTATTAGTTTTTAACATAAAAGCTTTTCGGAAAGATGCCCGGACTGCGCACGCAAATTGAGGAAGGCTAAGCACATGATTTTTAAGGCTCTGGATCACAGAATTAGGTTTCAAAACACGAGATGACCTATCAGGTCATCACACTTCTCCTCCTCCTCTTCCTCCTTCTTCTTCTTCTTGAAATGAAAGTATAGTGATGTATATATATGTGGACACACACACACACACTTGTATATATAATGTTTAAATAATGTATCAACACTATATAAGTGTGTATAAACAACAGTTATATATATGTTTACAGTAAAAAAATACATTATATATATATATATATATATATATGTATGTATACATATATGTATAACTTTGTATAACGAGAGGCTAATGGTTAATGAGAGGCTGGAGGTTTGGAGGCAGGCCCTCGAGTCTAAAGGTTTCAAGTTGTGCAGGACTAGACAAAATACGTGGAGTGCAAGTTCAGCACCTATCCGAGAGAAGCGGGCGTGAACGTGAGGCTTGAGTCACAGGTCATCCCAAGTAGAGGCAGTTTCAGGTACCTTGAGTCGTTTATCCAGTAGGTGGGGAGATGGACGAGGATGTGACACATCGTATTGGGGTGGGGTGGATGAAGTGGAAGTTAGCATCTGAAGTGGGGCTATTGGCCAAAAGATGAAAGTAGTGGAAATGAGGATATTGAGGTGATGTGTGGGCACACTAGGATGGATAAGATTAGGAATGATGATATTCAGGAGAAGATGGACGTGACTCCCATTGATGACAAGACGTGGGAAGCAAGGCTCAGATGGTTCAGGCACGTACATACGAGAAGCGCATATGCCCCGGTAAGGAGATGTGAACAGATGACTTTGGAAGGCACGAGAAGAGGTACAGGGCGATCTAAGAAGTATTGGGAAAAGGGGATCATGCAGGACATGACGTGGCTTTAGGATACGAGGACATGACCCTTGATAGGAAGCTGTGGAGGTCGAGTATTAGGTTTGTACGTTAGGAGGTAGTTGAGTCTTTTTCTACTTCGTACCTATGTGAGGCTAGTATGATAGGATTTTTGTCTTAGATTGCTAGTGGTTAATGTTATGTTCTCACTACTCTTTTGTTTTTCATAGTGTCAGATCTATTTACTGGCTATGCTTTTGCTTTTATCTATTTTATGGTCTTTATGATATTGTTATTATTCCTATGGTATCTGTTGATGATACTGATATATTGTCTCTTTTCGTCTTCTTGCGTTGAGGGTCTTTCGGAAACAACATCTCTACTTCTCGAGGTAAGGGTAAGATCTGCATACACCACTATACTTCCCAGACTCCACTAGTGGAATTTTACTGGGTCGTTGTTGTATAATTTTGTATAATTGTGCATATACAAGTGTATAAGCAAAAGAAGAGCCTTCACTCTTCACACAAGACAAAAAGAAATAGGAAGAAATAAAGAAAAAATTATTAACTTTACTCACACTACAAAAGATTGAATTGTTGAATATGGAAAAGTTATCTGCCCAAAGCAGTCGTATGCTATATTCAGGGGGAATTTTGAGGATAGGGAGTGACATTTAACACTCATATACTGTGAAGCACTACGGTTTGGCAGTTAATGGCTGCATTGATGGTGCAAAGACGATTGCCAATACAGTAACCCAAATAATTGTTTGGAAAAAAAAGATTTTTTGGCATAGGGGCTTTTTTGACAATTGAAAATTTTAGGTCATGACCTCACTAAAATTTGACACTAGATACAAGGTAATATCTTCTGGTAGCATCATCATTTAAGTACGAACTAAGTAGAATCAAATTTGGGTCCATTTCACATGACCCCAATATCAAATTTATATAGTAATAAAAATGACCTGAGGTTAATTATATTTGCACATTGACAATTAAGCCTGTCTTGCTGATAAAATTAAAAAATGGGAATAGTCTAGTCGGTTAATGATGCACAGGAAACTTATAATAGAGCTTATAATTCTCTGAACCTCCAAACATTTTTGATTTTTCGAGAATCAAGTTAACTTCTTTTCACATTTCTTCTTCTTGTTATTTTTATAAGAAAGGTTCTACGCCTTTTTAATACTTCACGTTAGAATCTTAGATTGGAAAAAAAAAAACTATGAATTTGATCTAAAATTGATTAAAGCAACTCAGAATAAGCATCAAGTGTCTAACAAATTTTAATTTTTGCACTTGAAGATTTAAGAAATAGAAAATTTTCAGATCTTAATAATTATAGTTTGCCTATTATTATTGTTCTGTTCAATTGTTACTAGCTACAAATATCAATTGTATTCGTTGGCGCAATTGTATTCATTTGCGCAAATGAATACACATGTATCAACTGTAACCAAGACAAAATATAAGGGTGTATACAAAGCATACAAGTTGTATCGACTCTATACAACTAAGGTGAAATATAGAATAATAAAACGTTCTTATTAAGAGACGGACTCAAGGCCTCCACTAACTAAGTGAAGCCTCTAACCAACTAAGCTACAAGAGTCTGTTGCGCTCTTATATCACTTCAAAATAATTAATCTATTGTTTCATGCATTTGCTATAAAATTTAAATATAGATACGAAT
The DNA here is from genome assembly GCA_005239495.1 of Nicotiana undulata. NCBI lineage: Eukaryota > Viridiplantae > Streptophyta > Magnoliopsida > Solanales > Solanaceae > Nicotiana > Nicotiana undulata. The sequence goes on from ML281605.1 coordinate 170,403, forward strand.
GATAAATTTGCTTGGAGTATAGCTACAAATGATAAATATAATGTATATATTTGATGTGTCGTATAATTTTCACTAGAAAAAAATAAGAAAAATACCAGCTATATCCATTTATAAGTAGCTTATTACAAAAATTGGCCAATTCATAAAACATTACTAATATTAGCCAATTATATATTTGTAACAAAAAAAAAAAAATCAAAATTTTGCTTTCTTTTGAGTGGGTGTTATTAGAATAGATTGATTACATCTTAAGGAACTTGAATCTCAGTTTTGGGATGAGTTGGTAGAGTTTTGAGGTGGTTTGAATTTAAAATTCGAAGTAGAAGATGAACATGAAAAAATGACATGTCACACGGTGTATTACTTGTGTATCAGATATGTATCAAATATGTATCACATGTATATCTATGTATACCTGTGTGTGAGATACATGTGTGAACTTTTTGAACTCTATCTTAACTACGAATTTTGATACTAATTCAGTCCTAATCATGTTCAATCGTCCTCAAATTTTGTATATTAACTCATCTATATGTTTTCTGTGAATCTCAACCATACCCATTGAATTTTTTCTTTTTTACTAAGATTTTTGAAATCTTATATATATATATATATATATATATATATATTTGCATTTCATCACCTTATTTACTACCTCATCCATGAAATTTCCTGTTCGTCTTGCATCTAATGTTGCTAATTAGGTTTAACAACATGCTAATTAGGTTTAACAACATCGAAGGAGATCTTTGTGTCTAATTCTTGGAAAAAAAAAACTTTATTTTTTAGATTTTTATATTTTATATGTATTGGTTAGTTTTGATAAGTGTACTGTTAACGGCTAGAGATGGTTAACTTTGGCACTTTTTTCGGGACATTTTTGTAAGATTGCCGTGTATTTATGTGTGCAATTCTCTTGAATTTAAAAGGTTTTCTGGCTGTTCCCTTCGGTTGAAGAAGGCATTTCCACGAGGGAACTTCCGTAACAATCCGTAATGACATTCGTTCGCAAATCTTCAACCCTCATCTCTTGGATTTCCGTACACACTCCCTCTCTAGTCTCTACATATAAATACACACAAACACACAAGACTGTTAACTGACAAATTAAATTCATTTTTTGCAGACTGGTACGCTCCAGCAAACAGTAGCCAACTGTGTAGAAGTCACCGGAATCGGTCTCCACTCCGGCAAGGTATCCACCGTTAGAATCTGCCCGGAGCTTGCCGGCGAGGGTAGGTACTTTGAACTCGGTTCAAAGGTCATTCAGGCATCCATTGACTTCTCCAAGGAGTCTCCACTGTGCACGACGCTGTGTAAAGACGGGCACTCTATTAGTACCGTTGAGCACTTGCTTTCCGCTTTGGAAGCCACCGGCGTTGATAATTGCCGTCTCGAAGTCGAAACCTCTGATCCTCATCACCCCTCCTCCTTTGAGGTACTCCCATTCCATTCTTAACTCTTTTTTGTCGCACTTTCAGGTGTAGTCCTAATTTGACTCGATACGCACAAGGCTAGTTCAACAAGGAATATTAGTGGAATCCCTTACTCATATCAGTACATAAATTCCTCCTTTATCAACTGTATCAAGTCAAAATAGAACTATAGCATTTGGAATGAACGCCAAGTAATTAATTAGGATATTAATGCATTCTCCCTTTAAGGTGGGGTCTCCGATTTGGCCACCAAAAATGAGGCAAAGATCTCTGAAAGGAGAGGAGAAATAGGTGCTTCCAAACAAGTAGCTTCATAACCCTAGAATACACAATGTCTGCATGTATTAGATTTTGGTCTTCCTTGTGCTTTTGACTTATTCATTCTTTTTATTCTTTGGTGGTAATTTTAGCAATTAATTATGGAAATTATGGTGTTCAAAAATCTTTATTTGACTAGATGAATGGCAGTATCAAAATAATATTGGATTAGCAGTAAAATAATTAATTGTTGAACTAAACAAACTGAGACAGGTTCCTATTCTGGATGGGTCAGCAAGAGAATGGGTAGAAGCAATTGAAGAAGCTGGGCTGAAGGCAGCTTTAGATCGTAGTGGTAAAAGCTGTGAGAAATTGGCTCCTGTTCTTACAGAACCTATTACTGCATGGAGGAACGATTCTTTTATAGCTGCATTCCCTTATTCAAAGGTCAAGATTACCTATGGCATTGACTTTCTACAGGTAATTTCATTAGTTTGTCTGCTGTGCTATTCTTCTTCTCAGTTAGGTAAAATAAGGAAAAAATTAAGTGTAACAGATGATAATGAAGTAAATGACATTGTTTTTGTGCACATCAATAGACCATGTTATGGATACTTCATGCATCTAACTGATAGCAGTGATTGCCTGACCTAGGGCAAGGGTTTCTTTGCTAAAATCCCTTAATTGAATTCGTACTCTTGGCTGTCATATCTGTGCTAAACTTATTAGCGGTAATTGATTGTGTAGCAAACAGCTTGATGGTCAAAACCTCTATAAATTAGCTCAGGGGCATGGGTGATGTAGTATTTTGTTTCAATAATCAATATTTGGAAGTTGATATGAGGCTTTTTTTCTTCTGGCTAAGAAATATGACATGTTGAGCTACCAAGATTAGGCAAATGTTTTTGATAGAAAGGTCTATTAAACGAATGCATGTGTCGCAGGCACCTGAAATTGGCTGCCAGTGGTTCTCTTCAACCTGTTCGGATAAAGATTTCTTTGCCAAAGAACTAGCCTCTGCTAGAACCTTTTGCATTTATGAGCAGGTAACTTCCAATCTTCTGATTCAAAATGTTATTTCAGCTCTCCTTTTTGCTTTTCTGTATTAGAACGTTAATATGATATTACAATCTAGCTTTGGCAACAAGAAGCACTTTCTTTTACTTTATCCACCATGAACCTATTTTGATATGCCATCTTTGGACTAGGCACACAGAAGGAATGTTTGTTCAGCGCGTAATTTCACATTGGTACTTAGTCAAGGAAATTACCAAAGTAGTCAAGAAAGATTACTTTTGATAATTATGTTCCATCATGGTTTTCCCGACCCCATTAGTGGGATTTTACTGGGTATGTTGTTGTTGTATGTTCCATCATGGTTTAAATCTGAACTTTTAAATGAATTTGAATCCTTTAAATATGTGATAGCATTGATGGTAACACAATGGTTAGGAATCCTGACCAACGCAAAACCGACATATAAAAACTGAAGCTTGTTAGTCAAATATAGTATAGTAAAATATCGTCTCCATAGGGGTTGAATTTAAATAATGTTCAAATAATTTTTGGGTTAATATTATTTAGGATGTTCAACGCTTTGATTTGAGATGATTATGAACTGCAATTAACTAACTAAAACTAAAACAATTAATAATTGATCACTGAGAACTAGAGAGTAGTAAACTTGAGTTGTTATTAGTGCGAGAAATAAGGGTCATGACATGATAGGTGTACGATTGCTGTCCTGGATTTGACACAGTTAAAGGTTTTATTGATTCTCACGAATTCAACATGTTATTATCTTATTATTCTGATTCAGACTCTTCTCTCTATTAAACTTGAACTGCTGAAATAAGCTAATGTGAAGTGCGGTGAAACTTGCAAGAATCTATTGGTCGGAATGGTCTTAGAGAAACTTCTCGCGAATATTTCTCAATCTTAATTCAAATGGTAGATCACGAAGCTCTTTCGATTAGGTTAAAGAACTACCAAAATAAATTAAAGCATATGCTGCAATAATATTCAATAAAGTGTTCCTCATTCGGTTAAACAAGATAACGAACAAAATCACAACTAAGATTAAATCTCCTCCATCGTATTCAAGCAATTAAATAATAATCAAGTCCATAAACAACAACCAAGTTACCAAATCATGTCAACCCTTAGGTAAACTACTCCATATATATGGAGAAAGTCATCACAATAGAGTTAAAGAATAAGAAAACATTAATTCAATGTTACAATCCAAACTGGCGTATTGAATTGGTGGAAGTATGATGAAACCTTGTGTTTTGTAGTCTCCAATGCTCTCCAATAGCTCCCTAGGTCAAAATTCCCTTAAAAAACGTGGTTCCAGTGTATTTATACTGTGTAGAGATAACCTAGGACCGAAATCTATATCTATATTATATTAAAAGCGCGAAGGCCGTTAGTGAAATGTCGTTCACGTTTTTAACCCTTTAAAAACATATTTTTCATTGGATAAAATTGTAAAATAGAACAACTTTCCTACTATTTAGGAGTTCAAAATCAATTAAGTTTTGTTCAATATTTTTGTAGGTTTTATTAGTGAAACAGACGAAAATAACTTCTAAAAAGCATATGTTAGGTTAATGCATGTATTTTTATTCTTTTTTTTTTCCTAATTTTTTAATAAGAATAATAAAAATTATTGCTATTATTATTATTACTAGAATATTTGGAAAGTACACAGACCAATAATTCGAACAAATTATTAACAAAATTTTTAAGACTGTAATAGAAAGAGAGAGTGAGAGAGGAAGAAAAGTGATTGATAAGAGACACTGACGTTAATGGTTCTATAAAAACAAATCTCCCAAAGTGAAAATCTAATTTGATAATTATCTTTTTACGTTTTGATAGTTATTCTTATGGGATAAAATTATAACTACAGTTAAATATCTGAAATTACGGATGAGCTAATATGAAGAAGTTGAATCAACCAAAAATAAACTTTCCGTTAATGTTGAGAACAAGTAGTTAAGTCTTTGAGTTAATTAATTAGGAAACGAATCCAGTTTAATTATTTTTCAAATTTATCATATAAGTAAAATTATTTTCATTTCGACAAGTTTCGGAGAAATTTCTTTTGATAAGAAGAGTGTTAATGTTGAAAGAAATAAAAAAAAATGACAAAATTGGTTATAGTAATTGGTAAAGATACAAACTTAAAGGAATAAGAATAAAATAGTAGAATTCAAACTATATTTTAATTAAGTTATCACTAATTATTATCCAAAATGACAACTTCCTATATGTTTTATCTGTTTGGTAATTGAAGTATTTTATGTACCAAAAAAAAAAAAAATGAACATTCAAAACAAAAACCCAAAGTTGGACAGGACCCCACCTTTTACAAAAGATAAAAACTCAAAGAAACACATTGACAATACTACCATTCGGCCATTCCTCTCCATCCACATAAACCTCATATATGTTTTATATTAAGTAATTTGTTTTAATATTACTCATTTTTACTTTACATGGTCCCTTATCAATCTTTTCTATGAGCATAATGTCAACCTGACAACCTCTTCATTATCTAAAAGAAAGAGAAATATAATTTTTCGATTTGCTTTATTTGGCAATTTTTTGATAAAATTTCTTTTGTTTATTTTTGTATTAGGTCATGGAATTAACAACAATTTTCACAAAATATTCTTATGGAAGTCCTCATAAATTACAATAAGACATCTGAGACTTTTATGAGCTAGATTTCTTTTTTCGTTGAGCTAGCTAAATGAGATCAACATACGTTATTTTCAGAAACTTATACATTTTCATTAATTTTTATTTTATATGTCGAACACATCATTTAATAATATTTACGTGATTTTTAAAATAAGTGTAGTTATTAGTATAGGGTACACGCGCGAAGCTCCTACCCTTAATGAGGCGAAACTGAGTACCCAGGCACAAAAATACGGCCCCGCACCATGCGCCGCGCTAATGGAGTTTATCAGAGGGTTATATTGCTTTCATTCTGCAGGAATTTTACAGTACCGCCCCGCGTGCCCTGTAGTGCTAGGACATTTAACTTTTTAGTTTTCTTAACTTTTTGTATGCAGATTTGGTCCTTGATCCCCGAACTCTATCCCGATCGAGTTTCTTGGACTTCTACTCAAAATGCGAAGCTCCAAAGTGGCCGTTTTAGCTCCAAAAATGCTCCTTACCTCGGACTCAAGTCCTACACAATAAAACTCATGAAATAAATATAAACACTTACATTTAAGCTCAAACACGATTAAAGTGCAGTAATTAGAATGAAATATAACAAAAAACGTGAATTCCTATCCTACCAACTAGAGTATGAATTGAAAGTACATGTGGAAGCAAAACTAAAAAAGGAGTTGAAGAAACCTGAAGCAAGAATTAAAGATACGAAAAAATTCAAGAAAATAGTTCTTAGAATTTCCAAGTGCGCGAGTTCTAAAGATTTGATAAGATTTAAGTAACAACGAATTGGTTATAGTATGAACCAAACGCTTATACTTGAGAAACAACAACAACAACAACAACTATGCCTTAGTCCCAAAAGAGTTGGCGTCGTCTATATGAATCCTTACTTCTTTCTTTAAGCTTAACTCATATCATCATCACCATACCTTATAAAATAAAGAAAGAATTACGGCCCTTGTGCCCAATTGAAAGTTTTACCTCCCTCTTTTTCATCATCATTCCTCTTGTCTTCTTGAGGTGTAGAAGTCACTTCTTGTTTTGGCCATGACTTCTTGAAATTGATGTTTGGCCAACTTCTCCATGAGCTAGCTTGTTGCTTTCTTTTATTTTGCTTTTCTCTCTTTACAACCAATCTACTAACTCATCTATAGTTACATATTATTGTATCTCTGTTGTATAAGCTATTTCTCTATTTAAATCATTACGAGATCTAGCCATATTGGCATATTCTTCTTCCATCCAATTAGCTTGGATCCTGGTCATATTTATAGCTTTAAAGTATTCATCAATAGTCATGGTTCCTTGATTCAAGGTCTAAAGACATTGTAGGTCTCTTTGAAAGTGGGAAGGCACAAACCTTTGCCACTTCATCTCGACCCAAATAGTAATGAGTGATTCTCCATCTTGTTGTTTGTCCCTTGTCTGCCTTTTCTACCAAATAGCAACATAGTTAAGATAATTCAACAATAACTAGTTTAACCTTCTTGCCTTTAGAGCAGTTATGACAATCAAAGATGCCTTCAACTTTCCTCTCTTGATCAAGGTACAAGTATGGATATCTTGTGCCTTTGGAAGATGACACTTTCATCATCTTTATGCTACTAATATATCATCTTCGTTCCTACCTCGTTGTCGCCTCCTGTCGTTTCTTACCCTGTCAAGATTTATATTAATATCACCAACAATATCATCTATAAGGCTTCTTGATTTACAATATTTCGGGGCTGTACAACAGGTGTTTTTGTTAAACAATAGTGTCCCTCATCTTTTGGAATTGCAAAGTCCATCTTTAGTTGTTGCGATATAGCTTGTAGAGTAAATTCATTTCTTGCTTGGAGCTCGGCCTCTTGAAGAGTCCTCCCTTCGTTATCTCTGAAGTTGGATAGGATGGCCCTTCCGTAAGGAATATATTGCCTCCAATTTTTATGAAATACAAGGTGCTCATTGAATGATAAGAAAGCTATTTCCACTTGGTATTCAAGGATTGTGCGTTCTGTTCTAGATTAAACAGGTCTAATTGGAACCTAGACAAAAAAAGTTCTTCTTGTGAGGAAGCCCACGTTTCTTTTGTCAGTAAGGACAAATGGTTTGATTCGACATCTACACTATGGGCTTAATTGGTTTGAGCCTTTGTATGGAAACTTAGGGGGTGGTCAAACTAAACTAAATAAGCTGAAATTTCAAGGAGGGAGGGGCGTTCAAGGCTCAATTATTTAAGCCTTAAAGGCAGATTCTATAAAGCTAGAGTTAAGCACTAGTTTGGGCTGCTGGACTTGTTCCTTTTTGGGTTGGCTTTGGGCCCCAATCCACCTTCTCTTGGACTTTAATTTGAGCCTCCAAATAGTTGTAAGATTTGGCCAAAAGATCTTCCTTGGGCTTGAACTCTTCTTCCACTAGTTTGAAATTTCTTTGTTTGGGATCTTGTTATGGGTTTCTTGGAGCTTCCAAAGATTTATCTTTGTCATTAATGTCATTGAGCTTTCCATCAATGCTATCAATTGATAGTCAGGTATTGCTCTTGTTTGTAGAGAGTGTCATCATTGAGCATCTTGTGACATTCTTTTTCAGCACTTGAGCTGTCTTGGAGGCGTTAAACCC
>ML281605.1:178504-199311 GCA_005239495.1 Nicotiana undulata
CCCCCCCCCCCCCCCCCCCCCAAAAAAAAAAAAACTTGACATTCTTGATTTGTGTTTCATGATGTGAAATCTTTGTGAATTGACTTAGCTCAATTCATGATTTCTTCTTCACATTTATTGCTTTCATCATCTGTCTTCTAGTTGGTTATCATGAAAAGGTAGTCCTCTTTCATCAATAGTTATGGAGTCAAAGCATAGCTGATGGTTCATCATTCATGTTGTTATGTTTGTGGAATTTACATGGTTTCTATGCTGAATAACTGTCCAGGTTGAACAACTACGCAAATCAGGACTTATCAAAGGAGGTAGCACTGAAAACGCCATTGTTTGTAGGTAAGGGATACTTTCTTTTTCAATTGTATTTGAAAAAAAGCTGGAAAATGTAATTAGGTAACACTTACACTTCATCCAACTTTGCGAAAATTTAAGCAATAATTGATCAAGAGTAATAGCCTGTTTGACCAAGCTTCTCCAAGTTCAAAAGCACTTTTTTTGGTTGAAAAAAAGTGCTTTTTAATTCAAATGTGAAGTGTTTGGCCAAACTTTTAGAAGAAAAAAAAGTGCTTCGAGGAGAAGCAGAGAAAAGTAGCTTCTTCCAGAAGCACTTTTTTGAGAAGCAATTTTGAGAAAAATACACTTAAAAACACTTTTTAAAAGTTTGGCAAAACACTAATTGCTGGTTAGAAGTACTTTCAAAATTAATTAGCCTAACACAAACTGCTTCTCACCAAAAAACTTTTGAAAAGAGCACTTATCAAAATAAGCTGATTTTTCCGGCTTGGCCAAACGGGCTATGAGTAGTGTCAGCTAATGATGCATGGTATGTCTCGTTCTATGTTTAATCAGATATAACATGCCTGCTAGGATGATACATCCTTATGAAAAGTTACCACCACTGTCAACTGGAGGCCATTATGCTTTCTACTAGGTGTATTTTCTTGATTTAACCTCACATATGATATCTCCTCTTCTACAGTGAAAGTAGAGGCTGGCTGAATCCACCATTGCGTTTCAGTGATGAACCTTGCAGACACAAGGTTTTAGATCTTATGGGTGATCTTTCCCTTTTGGCGCAGGGTGGTAACCAAGGGCTTCCAGTGGCACACATTATTGTCTATAAGGTTTATTTCTTTGCCTTCCAATTATTTAGTTTTGGTGTTTAATGGTGATGGACCGTGGAAAGGATTGTCTAGCAGAAAATGTGACCTTTTCTTAGCCTCTGCCTGATCTCTTGTTTAATCCTTGTTCTCACATCTGCTTTATATGGAGCTTTCAAATCTGGCTGAAACTTTGATTGGCATGGGGAGCTTTCTAAAGCCACTGCTTACTACGATGTAGTATGCTGCCTTCTTTAGCAAAGGTTCTTATATGTTCTGCTTCTGTGAAGAAAGGTGAAAGAGAAACTAAATTAAATTCTACTCAGTAAAAACTTTTTCTGCATCTTATTTCTACAATGGTGTTGTATCTGTCCTGAACCTCATTGTTGAGGCATCATGAACTTGGTTACCTTCTTCTCGTCATAGTCATAGTAATGCAGTTCCCTGCACTAATATAAGCATATGCATATTGTGAGCACTGTCCAGTCTTTTTGTGTTTCAATTTGCATTCTCAGCTTTCCTTCCTCCTTTGTTTTTTAAATACTTTCGGAATAACTTTGCTATTTGGATTAAGTGCGAAGATTTAAATGTCTTTGTGCATGTGCTCATGAAGTCATTGATGAGCTTTGTTGTACGTGTTTGCACAAACGAAGTTGACTGGTACTGGAAGTGAAAAAATTTATTATTGATAGAGGGCACTAATCTAGCCATTATGCTCCTGACGTGTTGTGGCTGAGACACGGACATAATTTGGTAACTTCATTTCTGGAGAAAAGTAAAAACAAGACTTTCTTTTAAAAAAAAGTACATGATATGGGTGATGTCGAAGGCATTGTATTTACAAGGCTGTAATGATGAAATGTACTCTTGGATTGCTGAGAAATCCAACATTAGATTGATGGTAAACATCTCCTAATATTTGTTGGAGATGGAACAATTTGCTAATAATTTTTTAATTGATTAAATTCAGCTGCTTAAGTAACTTCATATATGCAGGGTGGACATGCACTGCATACGGATTTTGCTCGCTGCTTATCGAGAGTCAAATGAGCTGGTGTGTTGGAAATTTACTAGTTTTGGCTCTCAGCTCTCGTTGTTGGTAGAAGCCTAATTTTTTCTGACTCCCTGCTGGTCCAAAAGCCTTCAAGACTGCACTTGATTTTTTGCCGGACGTTGTCAAATAGTAAGCGAAGTGTTAAGAGTAGGAAGCATGAATTACTTGACCGAACTCGTGACGACATTATCACTTGGATTGTGTATTTGGTAAGACGAGCACTTGCGCCTGTTCTATTGTCCTGACTTTGAGGCATGGTTGGTATCAGGACTTGGAGAATGCGAGGGTGAGGGTCTAAAGAGCCCGTTTCAGCACAACTTTTCAAATATTAAGGTCACTTGTTTACACAAATCATATTAGTTAAAAATCATTGCATTATTATTCTTGTTATTGGATGAGTATGGGACGGGGTAGATGAAATGGCGGCTCGCTTCTGGTGTTTTGTGTGTTAAGAGTGTGCCACCAAAACTTAAAGGTAAGTTCCCTAGAGTGGTGCTCAGACTGGCTATGTTGTATGAGGCTGAGCGTTGGTCAGTCAAAACTCCCATGTCCATAAGATGAAGGCGGCAAAAATGAGGATGTTGGGATGGATGTATGGGCATATCATGATAGATAAAATTAGGAATGAAGTTATTCGGGACAAGGTGGGTGTGACCCCTGTGGAGGACAAGATGCGGGAAGCGAGACTTAGATGGTTTGGGCATGTGAAGAGGAGAGGAACAGATGCTCTAGTGAGGTGTGAGAGGTTGATCTTGGAGGGCTCAAGGAGAGATAGAGTAGGCCGAAGAAATATTGGGGATACGTGATTAGGCAAGACAATTCTTCAGCTTACCGAGGACATGACCCTGGATAGGAAGATGTGAAGGTTGAGAATTAAGGAAGAGGGTTAGGTAGTCGAGCGTTGTCCTTGCTCGTACCGGTAGTTTTAGTGCATTACTTAATGTTTGTCTTGTATTTTCTCACTCTTAGATTTCTGTTATTACTTATTTTTTTAAACTACGCTTCAGTTTCTGATTGGTTTGTCGTTGTTGTTGTTGCTCCTTCCTTTTTATCTTTCCTGAGCTGTGGGTCTACCGAAAACAGTTTCTCTGCCTTTTTAAAGGTAGAAGTAAGGTATGCGTACACACTACCATCCCTAAATCACACTTGTGCAGATTATATTGAATTTGTTATTGTTGTCGCCGTCTTCAAATAATATAATTTACTTTCTTGACAAAAAAGAAACTCTTTAATTATATTAAATCGTTTTATCCGGTCATATTGCTCTCTCTTTTCCTGGTTTATTTTAACTTTTCCTTTGTTCTTTGCCTAATTTTGTTTTCTAATTCACATACTTTGTACACTGCCAAAAGAGGGGCGTTTGAGAAAGAAAGAATTACAAGAAAATACAAATGACTTCACATCATAATAAAAAATGGCCCATATTTTAAGGTTTACCCATCCTAGCCCATATTGTACATATTTTTGAAAGCACTAGCAAATTCAAAATATGTGTTCTTACAACCATTACTTCTAAAAACTATGGAATTAAATCTGTGTTCTTACAACCATTGTTTTTTCTCTCTCTTCTTTTCACATCTTCTACATATGCTTCAAGGGGCCGTATATTTTCTGCTTCTCCTCTTGTGTCACCTGGTTGCAATATAAGAAAATTGAAGAGTAGAAGTACACAATTGAAGACCATTCAAAGTTTTGCTGTCGAAAATGAGATTTTTTGAGTTTGCTAGTTTTTTGGATTGGGAGTTGTTCCAATTGATTGAAAATATCAAAAGGAGTTCAAAATTTAAATTTGAAGTGATTTGGAGTGGATTTGAATTAAATTTCAGAGAAGACGCAAGGAAGAAGACAAAGCCAGTTTTTTGTATAAGTATGTATAATCTTATATAATAGTGTATATGCGTGTATAAACACATCTTATACACATTTATACAGGCGTTTGTAGACGAACTTCTTCCACGATTTTCAATTGCAATTCTTGTCCAAAACCAGTCCAAATCTGCATTAAATTGCTTCAAAATTTATAAACAACATCCTTATACTATTTCTAACAAGTCTAAATAACACTCGCACCAAATTTCTCACAAAATCAAATTCAGAATTTAAACTCACATATTTAAGCTTGCTAAAAATCTAATTTTCACCACCTAAATAGATTTGGTTTGTTGATCTAATATTTGAGTCACAATTATTGATTCGAAAATTAACTTAAAAGTTTGAGAATCTTTTTTAAAAATAAAATAGTAATTTTGAGAACCTATTGAAGTAGAATGTTGAATCTTAGCCTATTATTTTTGGGCTGATTGAATGTAAATTAAAATATGGACTATAAAATTGAAAAATAAGAAGTCCAGTTATACTAATGTGAAATTCTCCCTTTTTAGTGAGAAAAAGGGGAGCTTAACATATATAAATCGATTTCACATCAAAAGAAAGAAAGATTTTAATTAGCCTACGCGACTGCCTAAGATATTCTCTATGTGGTTACAAAATAATTACTTATTATTGGCCTCGAGATAAAGACGAGCCGACTAGAATAATAAGGTCTGACAAGTAGATTAACTTTGTATTTGTCAATAAAATCTCGAGGTCTAATTAACTATGACAAGTAGTACAAAATAATATCAAAAAAGACGATGATGATATGATTAAGAATTACATAAGATTTATAATTATGAGATTTACATACATTAACTAAGGAAAACCATTTTAGAGGAAAATTAAAGTGATGTCTACTGAAAGGACGGGATAATAAATAAATAAACAATTTGGCATGCATGATTAAGTTCCCTCGTAAAAACGTTTATATATGTTCGTACCAGGGACGGCGAGTTGTGGCCTAAAACCTAACTTTTTGAGGGGTTCTTAACTATTATTTTATTTATTTAAAAATTACTATTACCTCGTTACAAATATCTTTGCTCGCGGCAATCGTGACCTCTCGGGAGAATCGATGACTGCATCTTTGATGCAGTGCTAGTAAATCTGAGACTTCTTAATTTTTTTATCTTACGATTCATCAAAATCCAGAAAACAATCAAAAAAATTTGAAAAAAACTTTTCTTGAGGCATTGTTGATCTTAAGTAAGATTTTATCAATTTTAATTTTGAAAACATCGTTCTGCTGAAGCGACGGTAACATGAGTTATTAGCATTATTCCATAAGCGATATAGACATTGGAAAAAGAATCAAATCTTTTTATTTGACGGTGTGTATCAATTAAACTGTTATCTTCTAATTGTACAATTTTTCTTAATACTTTTAATTCCGAAAATAAATCTAAACTATCAATATCGAATTGATTATTATGCTTTAAGGAACATTCAAGATTAAGGCATTATTTTTTCAAATTTTCATCATCTAGTGATCGTAATTTTTACCGTTAAATAAAAATATCTTCATATGTTTTGAATTGTTCAAATCTATTTTGAAGTGAAAAAAAATAGCCTTGTTTACTACCTATAAGTAATCAACTCCAAAGAACTCTTCGAAAATTTTTGAGAATTTATTATCAACATTCTCATCAAATTGTTACTTCCTATATATCACACGTTTCTTACAAATTTTTTGTTTGATATCCATTTCAAGTGTAATTTTCTTGGTAAAAATCACAGCAGTTGCAAATCCTTCTTCTCTATACTAGTTAATGAAAGAAATCAAACTTTTTCACTTCGCAAAACCTTTTTTTAAGCCGATACATAGCTTGTTAAGGTTAATAAAAAATGAAGCCCCCCAAACGTGAAGCCTAAAGCAATTGCTTTACTTGCTTTAAGGAAGTGCCGCCCATTGTTCGTGTAAAATGATAATTATAAATTTTTTGTAAGTATACTAAGGGTGAAATTTTTTGTTCGTATAAGTATACTAAGGGTGAAAATCATTTTCTCTGTCCAACTTTAACAAGGTTATCCCCTCGAACTTGGAACAATTAACAATTTCCCATTCCTATCTCAATTGGCTTGTTTAAATGCTTATTTTGTCCTTTATATTATCAACCTTTATATCTCTTTTACTTTTATAATATCATGTATTTTTCTCTTTCTTTTTTCTATCTTAGGGACTTAATAAATCCAATATTATTTTCTGAAGTTAAAAAGTGAGTATTTAAATCAAGCATATCAGATAATAAAGTTGAACTAAGAAAGATATGCAAAATAGGAAGTTTTATAACAAAAACAATAATATTCCATACCAATAATTTTATTAATAGCATTAAAACTCTAAATCTGTTTACGTAATTGAGAAAAAAAGAGTGTGAGAACCTTTTAACTATTTATTCAAAGTGCGTAACGCAAAAAATAATTTGTAAAAATAGAGGCAGATTTTATAAAACGATCCTAAAGAACATTCTATTTATACTGTAAAGGAAGTTTAAATAATAATATAGAAAAGATTTATAACGTCAATAAAAGAGATGATAAAAGAGAGAATTAACTTAAACATATATTTAATGCATGTAATATTAAAATAATAATAATTAAAAAGTAGTAGTCAATTTTATAACAGGTTCCCGTTAAAAGAACTTAAACTACAACTTAATATAAGATATAATATAACTTAAACTATTGATACACCACCTAGGTGAAACAATCATATATAATGAAAAAAGAATATAGAAACGTCAAGGGCAAAATAAATATTACATGAGATAGGATAAGAAAAGTGCCTATATTTCGAAGTTAGAGGAAAAGTCTAATTTTTAAAGCAAAATTGGAGAGGGAAAATGATTTTTCGCCCCATTATACTAATTATCTTCTATCACACCTTAGTGTCGGTAGGGACTGAAAATGCTATCTTCACTCTGTAATGACTCGATCGGTCATTTTGAGTGACCCGTCCCACGTGTAAGATTTCAGTTCTGTCCAATTGGACAAGGATCTGACTTATGAGGAGGAGCCGGTAGCCATTTTAGACCGGCAGGTTCGTCAGTTGAGGTCAAAGAGTTACCCGTCCGTTCGAGTGCAGTGGAAAGGTCAGCCTGTTGAGGCAACTACTTGGGAGTCCGAGTCGGACATGCGAAGTAGATACCCACACTTGTTCGCCAGTTTAGGTACTTTTCTATGTCTTTCGAGGATGAACGTTTGTTTTAGAGGTGGAGATTGTGATGACCCAAATGGTCATCTTATGATTTAAGACACCATTCTGGGCTCATTAGCCTTAAAACATTAATTTTATTCACCTCGATTTGCGTTNAAAGGCCGCAAAGCGTCGCGAACGCGAAGACCATTGGGTCGTAACTCTCCGCGGTCGCGGCAGGCCCATCACGAACGCGATGAAGGCCTGCCCAACGATTAAAAACAGAACAGTAACACGGGAATACGCTATTATTTCATATTTTCAAAACCAAGAAGACCTAGAGGCGATTTTCAATATACAAGTTCATCCCCGAAGTGTAGGTAAACAATTCTAAACTATTTTCTTTCGATTACCCAATCTTTTTCATTAGTTTCCAATAAAAAATCAAGGGTTTTCATAGTAGAAATTGGGGGTTTGGGTAGAATTAGGGAATTTCGTAAAATTAGAATTTAGACCTTGAATTGGGGTCGGATTTCAAAACTAACTACATATTCGGGCTCAGGGGTGAATGGGTAAATGGAATTTGGTCCGAACCCCGAGTTTGGACCAAGCAGACCCGGGGTCTGTTTTTAATTTTTTTTTTTGGAAAAACTTAGGAAAACCATAGTTTTGCATCAAAGTTAGTTCCTTTAGCACTAACTAACAATATTGAACTAACTATGATTAGATTCGAGTGGGTTGGAGGTGAATTCTAAAGGAAAAGCTGTACTTGAGCAGTGAGTGGCCTGCAGAATTGAGGTAAGTGTTTGGTCTAACTTTGACCTGAGAGATTAGGAATCCCCGACTTAAATGCTATGTGAAATTGCATGTGTGTGGCGTATAGGTGAGGTGACGAGTACCTATGCGCCACCAAATTATCTATTTGACATGTTCCCTTCCCCGTTTCCAATTTATTATATTCATGCCTTAATTGTTTCATGATTATTGATGCCTCCATGTCTACTTGTTTTTGTCTACTTGCTTGTTAGATATTATTTCACTTATTTGAAAGTATTAATTGTTCTTAGCTTCATTGTGGTGCACAAATGGGTGGGTTGGTTGTCAGTGTTTCATGATACATTTCGGTCAGTTTCGCTGTGTAATAACAATTGGTGAAGTTTTTTAATTGTACAGCTTTCCGTTACATTATTTGAGACATAAATGTTGTGAAGGATTTTGATCCAAATTGTGAACCCTTTATTATAAATGGTGAAATGTGACTGTCTGGTGGGAGCGGGTTGCACGCCGCAACAAGGAGTAATAAGGGTGGACAGGTGGGATCGAATTGCACGCCGCAACATGAGGAAGAAGGGTGATATATATATTGAGGAGCAATAAGGGTGGACATGTGGGATCGGGTTGCACGCCAAAACAAGGAGTAATAAGGAGAATATTCATGTTGTTACTGGTTATATGATGGAAACTAGAATACCCACTGTTTTATTTGTTGTTTTTCATATTCTGCTCTTACCGTTATTTAAATTGTAACTTGGAAATTTTCGTAAGGGTTGGTTATAGCTTAGATCTGGAAAGATAGCTAAGTTACTTAATTATTTACTGCAAGTTATTGTTTTATTTAGTTTAGTATCTCCTTTTTGCTTTATTAAACACTGTATACAGGTTATATTATAAATGTCCCGCCGTAGCCTCGTCACTACCTCTTCGAGGTTATGCTCGGCACTTACCAGTACATAGGGTCGGTTGTATTGATAGTGTACTCTGCACTTATGCAAATACAGGTTCCGGTCAGAGTTGATTTCGAGTAGTAGCTGATTATTCGCACGGAGACACGAGGTAGATCTGCTGGTGTACGCAGATTCCTGGAATCTTCTCCATATTATTTATTTACTGTTTTATTTAATTCTAATCAGATATATATTTTCTTTCAGCCAAATACTTGTACTAATCTTTAGTACTTTGTGAATTGTGACTCTAAATCCTGTGTAGCTAGATATTAGCATTAGTTCGTGGTATCGTTTTTTATTCCTTCATAAATTATTTTGGTATCATTTATTGGATAATATTAGACTTCGTATCATGTTTTAAATNCGTTCGAGTGCAGTGGAAAGGTCAGCCTGTTGAGGCAACTACTTGGGAGTCCGAGTCGGACATGCGAAGTAGATACCCACACTTGTTCGCCAGTTTAGGTACTTTTCTATGTCTTTCGAGGATGAACGTTTGTTTTAGAGGTGGAGATTGTGATGACCCAAATGGTCATCTTATGATTTAAGACACCATTCTGGGCTCATTAGCCTTAAAACATTAATTTTATTCACCTCGATTTGCGTTCGCAGCCCGGGCGTGAATCCAGAAAGCCTTTATGTGAAAATATAAGAAATAATACTTTTTAGGGTTAAATTTTGATTTTAGTTGGCCTTGGTCAATATTTTGAGTAAACGGATCCGGACCCGTGTTCCGACGATCCTGGGAGGTCCGCAGTAAAATATGTGACTTGGTTGTATGCCCAAAATTGAATTTCGAGGTCCCTACCTTTAGAAATCAATTTTTGAAGAAAATTATTATACTGAATTTTAAAGAAAATAAACAAATGAATTAATGTTTGAACTCATTGGTATCAGACACGTATTTTGGTTTCGGAGCCCGGTACAAGTTTATTATAATATTTAACTCATATATGTGAAATTTGGTAAAAATCGGAGTTGATTTGACGTGATTCAGACGTCTAGTTGAGAAAATAGTGAATTTGAAGTGTTCTTGAGAAAATCATGAGTTTTGATGTTATTGATTTGATCGCGCGAGCAAGTCCGTATGATATTTTTAGACTTGCGTGCATGTTTTGTTTGGAGCTCCGAGGGCTCGGGTGAGTTTTGGATAGGCTACGGGTGTTTCAGACTTATAAACTTCTGCTGTCATAACTGCTACTAGTGCACTGACTCATTCTTCTCCGCGATCGCGAAAAGTAAATGCACTGGGGCTTGTTTTGTTCTTCGCGAACGCGCAGCACTAGGGGAGTACCCTTCGCGAACGCGGTCTGACTTGCGCGAACGCGATGTGTTAATGGACCTGGGCGGGGGGNTAGAATTAGGGAATTTCGTAAAATTAGAATTTAGACCTTGAATTGGGGTCGGATTTCAAAACTAACTACATATTCGGGCTCAGGGGTGAATGGGTAAATGGAATTTGGTCCGAACCCCGAGTTTGGACCAAGCAGACCCGGGGTCTGTTTTTAATTTTTTTTTTTGGAAAAACTTAGGAAAACCATAGTTTTGCATCAAAGTTAGTTCCTTTAGCACTAACTAACAATATTGAACTAACTATGATTAGATTCGAGTGGGTTGGAGGTGAATTCTAAAGGAAAAGCTGTACTTGAGCAGTGAGTGGCCTGCAGAATTGAGGTAAGTGTTTGGTCTAACTTTGACCTGAGAGATTAGGAATCCCCGACTTAAATGCTATGTGAAATTGCATGTGTGTGGCGTATAGGTGAGGTGACGAGTACCTATGCGCCACCAAATTATCTATTTGACATGTTCCCTTCCCCGTTTCCAATTTATTATATTCATGCCTTAATTGTTTCATGATTATTGATGCCTCCATGTCTACTTGTTTTTGTCTACTTGCTTGTTAGATATTATTTCACTTATTTGAAAGTATTAATTGTTCTTAGCTTCATTGTGGTGCACAAATGGGTGGGTTGGTTGTCAGTGTTTCATGATACATTTCGGTCAGTTTCGCTGTGTAATAACAATTGGTGAAGTTTTTTAATTGTACAGCTTTCCGTTACATTATTTGAGACATAAATGTTGTGAAGGATTTTGATCCAAATTGTGAACCCTTTATTATAAATGGTGAAATGTGACTGTCTGGTGGGAGCGGGTTGCACGCCGCAACAAGGAGTAATAAGGGTGGACAGGTGGGATCGAATTGCACGCCGCAACATGAGGAAGAAGGGTGATATATATATTGAGGAGCAATAAGGGTGGACATGTGGGATCGGGTTGCACGCCAAAACAAGGAGTAATAAGGAGAATATTCATGTTGTTACTGGTTATATGATGGAAACTAGAATACCCACTGTTTTATTTGTTGTTTTTCATATTCTGCTCTTACCGTTATTTAAATTGTAACTTGGAAATTTTCGTAAGGGTTGGTTATAGCTTAGATCTGGAAAGATAGCTAAGTTACTTAATTATTTACTGCAAGTTATTGTTTTATTTAGTTTAGTATCTCCTTTTTGCTTTATTAAACACTGTATACAGGTTATATTATAAATGTCCCGCCGTAGCCTCGTCACTACCTCTTCGAGGTTATGCTCGGCACTTACCAGTACATAGGGTCGGTTGTATTGATAGTGTACTCTGCACTTATGCAAATACAGGTTCCGGTCAGAGTTGATTTCGAGTAGTAGCTGATTATTCGCACGGAGACACGAGGTAGATCTGCTGGTGTACGCAGATTCCTGGAATCTTCTCCATATTATTTATTTACTGTTTTATTTAATTCTAATCAGATATATATTTTCTTTCAGCCAAATACTTGTACTAATCTTTAGTACTTTGTGAATTGTGACTCTAAATCCTGTGTAGCTAGATATTAGCATTAGTTCGTGGTATCGTTTTTTATTCCTTCATAAATTATTTTGGTATCATTTATTGGATAATATTAGACTTCGTATCATGTTTTAAATTGTTTTAATTGTTTAACCCTCTAATGTTGGCTTTCCTAGCAAGATTAACGTTATGCGCCATCACGGTCCCGACGGTGGAAAATTCGGGCCGTGACAATGCTTGAAGCTTTAGAGGTCCAAAAAGCCTCGGAAGTGAATGATAGCCAAGAATCTTCCTTAGATGTGTAAGCTGAAAATCCCTTTTTGGCACTTGATCAAAATCAAGAAGAACTCTCAAATGCTCAAAATGAGAGGATGATGCTTATGTTGGAGGCCATTCTTGAAAATGAGGAGAAGCACAACTTTACACTCGAGGACATGAAACAAAACTTGACTCAAAATGATGAGGATATCCGCAATATGGAAAATCAAATTAAAATATTGATTGAGGCTCATTATGCCCACCAATTTGAAAGTGGGGAAGAAAGTCAAGAAGAGTCCAATTCTGAGGAAGAAAGTGAGCTTTACTTCGAGGAATCAATAATTGAAAATTCGCCAACCGACTCCATGAGTATTAGTGACGCCAAGAAAAATATGGAATTAGAGTCAACCGGTGTAATTGAAAATATGGTTGAGATTGACTCTAGTCCGGAGAAAAAAGAGGATGTCAAAATCCGGAAAGAATTGCAATATGGAGGTTTGAAGTCACATCCCAAGCATTTTTCTCTATTGGAATTATGTGGTGATATGAGAATTGAACTACACGAGACGATTAGGAATTGCGAGGAAGAAAGGAAAATGCCATACATTTTACAATTTGAAGGAACATCAAGGCAAAATGACATTCCTCACATGAAAGCCAAGAAGTACAAAATGAAGGAATTAATGCTTGGCTTGATCATCTATTTACCACCCCCACCGCTCGTGGCCACAAGATTGATTCCAAGCTAGGTGCCCAGTTCATATCGTCCAAGTGGCGAGAAAAGTGGTAAAGTTGATCCACGTCGTATCATGACGTTAAATGCAGCGCTTGGTGGGAGGCAACCCATCCTTTTCAAAAATTTTAGTCGTTTTTGAAATTTTCTTTTTTTATAAAAGCTAAGTAATCTTTTTGACTAATCTGCCAAGTTTCATATTTTTTGGAGTTGTTTTGAGCAGATTTCATGGTCCGGGCAGTCCAAACCAGCAGCTGCTGGGAAATTGTAGAAACAGGTCTTCGCGTTCGAGACAGCACCTCGCATTCGCGACGAGTGGCCTTTTCTAAACCTTCGTGTTTGTGTGGTTCCACTCGCGTTCACGACAGTTGGTCAGATTTACTCTTCGCGTAGGCGACCCTGCCCTCGCGAATGCGTAAGGTCAGGTAAGTTAAAATCCTAAAAACCACTGGAAACGGGCACTTGACCCCTCTTTGCTCAAAGAACAGTTTATTTACTCCTTAAGCCCCCAAAAATCAAATCATCCATAATCTTCAAGTCTATTGATTTTCTATCCCCATTTGCAAGGTTTGTGATGTTCTCTCTTGTCTCTTAACTTTTTATTCTCTTTCTTGGTGTAAGACAATAGAAGAACAACCATGATTATTTTGTCCCAAGGGTTCGAATTTTGAGTTTTAATTGTAAATTTTGGGTGTGAAAATTGTTGTGCTTTCTGGGTGAGGTTGGTTGAGTGAAGATGTGTGATTATCAGTGTAAAACTTTGGGAAATGTGTGTGCCAAAGTTGATTAAAAATGAGAAGAAAAAAGGGCACATACACTGTTTGACAAAATGCCTGAAAGAAAATATGGACCAGACGATGGTGACCAAGATGACTTGGAGCTCTCAGTTCCCAGTACCTCCAGCTCCGAGTGATCCCATTCAGGGAGCACCTCTTTTATTTTAGCTTGTCTTGTTTAGATTCATTGGGGACAATGCAATACTTTAGGTTGGGGGTGGCTCATATATGATGGACGTTTGTGGAGCATGATCATTTTTTGTGAACTTGTGTAGATTGGTTAACATTAGTAGTTTATTAGTAATAATTTGTAGTTTAATTCTAGCATGTTAGCATTAGCATTTTCTTGTTAATTGGTATTTCATCGTAGTATTAATGAAACTCCTTGGTTTTTCTTTATACCGCAGTTCTTTTCCAAGGAATTTATTTGTATTGAACCGGGTAACTTTTCTCTTGATGGATGGCGTGACAACTTTCTTAAGGGATTAGTCTTGTTTAGTTTTTATTTTCTTTTAGGTAAATATTTTTTTAGTTAGTTTAGTAGCTAGTAGTGAATAAATTGGTTTTTGGGGTGTGATTTGTGTCCATAACCAACGTGTGACTTGTTTGGTACCAACATAATTTAAACTTTGGCATATGAAGTTTTTGATCCTTAAAATGAAAAATGATTAAAGTGATGATCCTTGTTGTGACTTTTAGGCTCTATTTTTGGCTCTTTGATTCACTAAATAGCTTCTTAGGCTACATGTGACTTCCTTGAGATTCATTGGTTTCAATTGGATTTTGGATTCTTATTCCACTTGAGTTTTCATGTGCCATGTGTGGTGAGATTTATTGTGAAGTTCTTTTGCATCATTTATAGTCTAGAACTTGCTCGAAATTTGCTTCAAGGCGAAATCCTAGACTAACTTGGTTTGAAAAATAATATTAGGCCTTCCTTGGACCGCTATTGCGACTAAATTTCCTATCCGTGCATATTTTCCCTAGTCAACCCTTTTTGAGCCTTTAAACTTTTTCTTTGGCAACCATGTTACAAGCTATCGTTCCTTATTGATTTTCTTTTGGCACCATACCTCCCTAAGTACTTTGAACTATGAACATATGCTAAAAGCCTAAATTTGGAGGTGAAGGTTGGAAAAGTTGTGATGTGGAAGTTGCTTTAAAGGTGAAAGGTGATATAAAAAAAATACAAAAGAAAGAAGGAAAAATAAGGAATTGTGAATAAATGGAAGACTAGGTGATATAAAAAAAATGAAGAAAGGGTGGAAAAGTTCTTGAAGGAAGTGTAAGTTGATTATTAGAAATTTCTTTTTTGTAGTGCTTGGGAAGGTTTTGAGTCACTCTTATCCAAATAGTGTCGTACCTTAACCAAAAGCCTAAACTACAACCCTTAAGTCCTAATTGATTTTGAACCAAGTGTCTCTACATTAGGTGAGAAATACATGAAGGGCAAGCCTATGGTATTACTTTTGTGCATTTGAATATCTTTGTGTGTGAGAGAGAGAGTTAATTCTTTCCATTTGATATCCCATTAATGTTTTGAATTGCGATTTATGAGTGTGGGATTCTATCTGTCACGACCCAAAACCCGGTTCAGGTCATGATGGTACCTAACGGCGAGGTTAGGCAAGCCAACATATGAATCCTTAGGAGATACTACCACAGAACTCGATATTCCAGTTATTTACAATTTATAACAAATAAAATGCGTAATGTAGCAGCGATATGAGGTAAGGCCGTAGATACAAGCCGGGCCACGGCTAGGCCAAATATATACAATCCCGAAACCCAACATAACTACAACAAGTGTGTGCCAGGACTAGTGTCACACTGTCAACGGGCGGCTACACAGATACAACAACTGAAATATATATATATACAAAAATACAAGCCGAAGTCTGGAACAAAAGACTGAGCAAAATGAAACTAGAGGGCTCCAGAGGTGCTGTCAGGATGACGCCAAGAAGACAACTCACCGTATGGAGCGACACCGCGATCAGTATCTACCAGCGGACGGACGACCAGACGGACCAGCCTCAACACCTGCACAATCAAGTGCAGAAAAGAAAAGAAAGTGCAGCATGAGTACATATAAACAAATATGTACCCAGTGAGTATCCCGTCTAAACTCGTAAAGAGTAGTGACGAGAGGTAGAATATATACTCACTAAGGTCCAGTACATAATAAAGTAAAGTACACGCTGAGCAATAAATCATGTGAGAAAATACATCAAGTATAAGGACATGTAATCAACAAGTATGTAACTGATCTTAAACATAACCTTTCTTTGTAAACTGATCATATGTATCACTTGTTTTCCTTCTCATTATCTGAAATTGTCTTATCTTATTATCTCAGTTGTTCACTTTCCAGTACTCAGTACCGTTTCTCAACTCACCATCGCACGATCCCAACTCAATGAAAATGCTTATGTATGTATGTATATATATATTATATATATATATAACCGACACGGAAAAGACTATTGGCCGAAGTCATAAGGGTGGGTCATAAGGACTAACTCGGTCATAAAGCTCCACACGTTCGCGAATCATACCTGCGACTCGGGGGCCAATGATATAAATATATATACTCTCCCGATCACGAATCATACCTTTGACTCGGGGCCAATGATGCAAAGTACAACCCTCCCCGATCACGAATCATACCTGTGACTCGGGGGCCGATAAATATAGTAGTATAATTCTTCCCTGATCACGAATCAAACCTGTGACTCAGGGGCCAATAATGAAAATATAAGTTCTCCCCGATCACGAATCATACTTGTGACTCGGGGTCCATGAATGCATGAATGCATATATATTTGTATATGTAGACACCATGGTACCGACTCATCAATGCTCAACGGGATCGGATATTCGCATATCTCTTGATAGTCAAAGTTAGGATTTTTATATCATATTATCCTCTTTTCTCATAATATCATCATGGTGGAATAATTCAAGTATAGGAAGGATTTACAATCACCTTCATTTTTGCTCAACAGCTCAGGATCAAGATTTATCTCATTTACTCCGTTTTATTTATCAATTATATCAGGAGTAACACAATTAATCAATTGATGAAATTCATAATTCTTATCTGAATAATATGTACATTTACTCAAAGCTATCATAGCTCCATTTCATCATATATCGGCAATAACTTGTACAAAGCATAAGATAATATCAAACAAACATCTAGAACATGCTCGTGGGTCCTACGGCTACCCAACACACAGTATAGATGCTACGTACGGACTCTCGTCATGCGGTACGTACGCAGCACCCTCAACAATCACAAATAGCAACAAGGAGCCTAGGGGACATTTCCCCCTTACAAAGTTTGGAAAGGAGACTCACCTGGACAAGTACTCCTCCGGTCAACGGACCAATCAACAAGACGCACGAATCCTCCGAATTACCTTCGATGGCTCGCAACTAGCCAAAAACACATAATTATATCAATTTAGGAGGAATCGAGGAGGATTTATCAAAGATTTCCCTTAAAACACATTCTTGACGTACTTGGAATATTCAACTCCGAGCCTCGGCGTCCGGAAAATTACGATTCTTGAAGAAATGCGCTATACGTCGCCTAAGGATCAAGATTAACTCAATTAATCATCCTATAATGGCCCAAAAATCAGAAATTCAATTTTTCTCAAAACCCCCTATTTTTCCCAACATTTCTTATGAATTCTCATGGATTATGGAAGTGGAATTCCTCAAGAATTGAAGTAACAAACATGCGGGAAGCCAAAGAATTACTTACCTGAGTAAATGACTCGTCACAACTGATCTGGAGCTCCTAGGGGTCTCAACAATGGAGGAAAATCGAGTTTGGGAAGAAAAATAACGAAATGGGGCTTTTATAGGACTGCTTCAGCAGTTTCCGCCCCTGCAGCCCTTGGTTCGCAAGTGCGGACTCGCACCTGCGGAAAAAGGGTCACGCCTGCGATGGGCCTGGGACCTGGGGGAGGTCGCTCTTGCAAACTTTGGATCGCAGGTGCGGACTCGCACTTGCGTGAAATTGGCCGCGCCTGCGATTGGCCTGGGCCTTGGGGGAGGTCGCGCCTGCGGAGCCTTGTCCGCTCCTGCGGAAGGAAGGTCGCTCCTGCGACAAAGGCCGATCCTGCGATGGATTGGCAGAAAATTCCCACCAGCTATGAAATTGCTGGTTTTTGACCCCGCTTGGGGTCTGGGAGACCCCTGGGCCCACCCGAGCCCTCGACAAATTACACCAACCAATCCCAAATCATATGACGGACTCGCTCGAGCTCCCAGAACACTAAAAACATCGTCCAAACTATAAATCACTCTCCAAAACCCCTTAGTTCCAAACTTAAGATTTCAAGAAAATTCAAATGGCTCACCAATACGCCGAACGGGTCTATACTGCTCGGAATGACCCCAAATTTTGCGGACAAGTCATAAATGACTATACGGAACTATTGCCAGTTCCGGAATTCCATTCGGACCATGATATCATGAGGTCCAATTCCAGGCTGAATTCTAAATCTTATGAAATCCTGAATTCCAATTTAGGTGCCGAAAAACTCCTGGGTCATCAGAAACCCGAGGCGAACACACTCACAAGTCTGAAATCATCATCCGGAGCTGCTGGAGCTGCCAGAACTCGATTCCGAGGTCGTTTGCTCAAAATGCTGCTCGGAACCAAAATTAGCCAAATAGGCTTGCCTTCAGGAACCAAGTGTTCCTGAACTGGCCAACACACTTCTGAATCTCGAATTACCTGCCCACACAAAGCATAAGGCATGAGTAGCCGCTATGGAAAGAGTCATTTACGGGAACGGAGTCACAACACACAAAACGACCGGCTGGGTCGTTACACTATCTTTAGTGTGAGGGCACATGAGATTTGAGTTGTGAATTTAATCCTATTTTCAATTAGGAGTAAGGAATGAGGGAAGATGATTGTGATAGAGAGGCAAATTTTGAAGCTTTAGTGTCATGACTTGGTTGCTACTTTGATTAATGTATTGCTTGAGAACTTGAATTGAAATAAAATGTGTGAGATATTGGTGATTCATGTGCCTTGGATTAATTGTTGGTACCAACCGAAGTCATTAGATAGTGCTTAAGTTGAACCTTTTTGACTTGAAACGATGTGTGGTATGCCATTGAGCTTGATTGGTGATTTTATCGAAGAATGTTCTTAGTTGTTGAATTGCTTGAGGGCAAGACATAGTTTAAGTTTGGGAGTTTGATAAGTTGGTATTTTACCAACATATTTCCTCTTTATACTTAAGTTATTGTATGATTTTGTTGAGAAACTAAGGCATTTTCTAAGGTTTATTGGCATATTTCAGGTATCAAGTGAATTAGAGAAGAAACAGAAGAAACCAAGTCAAAATGTGCAAAATTGTGGAAAAATGACTGCTGCCAGAGTCACTCTTCGTGATCGCAAATATCTACACGTGATCGCATATGGCTAGGAAATAATGCATCGCGATCGTAATGCAATTTCTGCAAACGCGGTGAAGAAGTTGGTCACTTCTCTGAAATCCTCTACGCGAATGCAGGATCTAGTCTGCGATCGCAATGGTCTGCATCAGTACTCTACGCGATCGTAACCCTACTTATGCGATCACGATTCATTAAGCCTGGGCAGAAATCTAGGCAGTTTTGGCATTTCACGAATTTTACCCCAAAACCTTTCAATACACGACCTAACACATCTTTGGCAAACCTTTTACATCTTTTGGCTAATTTTCAGTCCACACACTAGAGAGAACATGTTTGGAAGTTAGGGTTCTTGCACACACACTTGGGTCTTGAAGATTTGAAGCTTTTGGTTGAGAAATTTCTTACTCCTTTGTGCTCATTTATTCATTTCCATGTTGTATTGAATATATAAGTGTGTAATATTTATTTCCAACACTTGAATCTTGTTTATGGAAATATTCATGTTTAAAGTGTGGATTAAATACCTTGTCGTGCTTATGTATTGAACGATTTTTATTTATTATGAAGTGAGATATTTTTTCTTTAATTATTCTTGTTCTTTAATGTTTCCAAAGGGATTAGCTAACCTAGGACTCTCCCATTAACTTCAAATTAATTTTGAAAAAGATAGTTTGGGGTTGGGAAAGATTAATTAACAAGAACTTGAGGCTTTAACCCTCATTTTATAGATTCTACCTAGGAGTAGGATTGAACTACTTGTAGCCTAATCCGGGTGTGCTTAATCTCTTAATTGTTTTAGGGATAATTCAATTAGGAAGTCTTGTTATTCTTCGGAAGAAGCTAATATAGAATTGTTATCCGTGGCTAATTAACATAAACTTGCTCATATTTGTAAAATCGTGAAATACATTGGATCGTTACTTGAGTGTAATTCTCGATGAATCCATACTTGTAGCCATTGATCATATTACTTGATTTCTAGGTTAGTGTACATTTTTGCATTTAGCTATAATATTTTCACAACCAAATTCTAAGTATTTGGCATTGCACAATAAGTGATAATTTTCTTACATTCCTAATCGCCTATATATTATTCTCTGTGGGATTTGTCACGCCCCGAAATCCTACCTTCGGGCCATGACTGCGTCTAACGTTGAACCCGCTAGACAAGCCAACGTTTGAACTAAATAAAACTCAATAACGACTAAAACGAACAAAATGACTAAGGCATCGATGGCCCACAATGACATTTAACAAATTAACCAAAATACAACATAACACTTTCGAAATAAAACCCATATACAAATCCCAGAATTGGTGTCACATACTCACGAACTGTCTAAGAGATTACTACAAACAAAAGGTCTGAAAAATAAGTACATAGGACTGTCTTTGAAATACAAAGTGAGACAGAGCTGAAGGTGAATAGTAGAAGGTGACGTCAAGTCCCACGAACGTCTGCGGGTCTACCTTGATGTCCCTGAATGCGTTGAGTGAAGCTCCGACCGTCAGTGATCACCGGGTCCGGCTGCGTAGTCTGCACAACATAAAGAAGTGCAGGTGTAGCATCAGTACAACCGACCCCATGTACTGAGTAAGTGTCGAGCTTAACCTCGGTGAAGTAGTGACAAGGCTAGGACCAACAACAACATATGTACCTGTACAGCTTTATATAATAACAGGAAAGATGGCAACAGAAATAAGCCAGTAAGACAGATACGGGGAGAACATGCTGGGGAGATAGGGGTAACAATATGCTAGCACAGCAGAATAGGGTAATAAATGAAACGTAAAGACAAGGCAGAAATTTAACTTCTCACACATATAATGAACATAAAAGGCACGGCATGTCCCCTCATGCATAACCTCACAATCACTCGGCACAGAATGTCCCCTCGTGC